>PVIJ01005431.1:0-95938 GCA_004024925.1 Scalopus aquaticus
TTTACTTCCTTTGCTTTGAGGGATGTGTCTTTCAAGATTTTGCTGAGATGTATGTCATGTAGAGTTTTGCCTATATTTTCTTCTATACATTTTATGGTTTCTGGTCTTACATCCAGGTTTTTTATCCATTTTGAGTTGACTTTTGTGCAGGGTGTGAGGTAGTAGTCTAGCTTCATTTTTTTGCATGTGGCTGTCCACTAAACTGTCATTTTTAAAACTCAGTCCCCACCTCCTCATCCCCTCACATGTACTCCTCAATACCCTGATTCACGTGTCAGAAATCATTATCCAGTCACAGCTGCCCAATCTAGTAAACTCGCCTTTGTCTCCCCTCCCTCCCCACAGGCTCTCAGTCATCAGTTTTCCCAAAAATGTTTGTCATGTTGTCTGACCTTCTCCATTCACGCTTCCACTGCTCTTGGGCCAGCCCTGGGCATCGCTCCCCTGTGCTGTTGCTGTAATGCTGCTCAGTATTCCTCAAGCATTTGACCTTTCCTTTCTCTCATCCGTGCCATCATCCAAGCGTCACACCTCTCATCTATGAGTAAGACCGCCATCTCACCAGCTTCTGGGAGCCAAAGCCCAATCTTCTTGTCTGTTCCAAGAGTTCCTGAAAGGAAGTTGGTCCCCTTTTCTAATTTTTCAGCTCCATTTTCCTCTAAATCATTAGCATTGAATTGTTATCCTCAGTATCATTATCTTCACCACCACCATCACCACAGTAATAATTTATGTTTGCCAGGCAGTGTACAGAGAACCAGAATCTAATGATATAATCTTTAGCGCAGTCAAGTGCAAGGGGTAGAGAGAAAAAAATTATGGCTCAAAGCTCAGTAAAAGTAGAAAACAGAACCACAGATTGAGGCCACTAAGACCCCAGAGCCAAAGCTTTTAACCACTGCTATTTTGCCATTCTGCTTGAATGAACAGGGACTCTTACCCGAATTCTGTTCATCCATGCTGTTCTTTCTGTCCCAGCTATCCTTTCCTTTTCTCAACCTGTCAACTTCCAGTTGATTCCTGTAAGATACTGCCCAAATTCTACCTTCCTTAGAGCATAGAATTTGTGAAGATTCTAAAGTCCAGGCAAACTAGGAAATGACATAATTGGTAATGAAAATGAAACAGTGTAACTGTAGTTTTCCTTTCATCAACAGTTACTTTAATGGACACCACTAGCACAAATTTGGAAATCTATCCAAGACAATTCTATGGCCGCATAGAATTCTACTCGGCACCCTAGTCTCAGGTTTCTTGAAGGATGATTATTAGGGATTCTGTAAACTTGTCTCCCAAAGTTTCCACCTTGCCAATACCATAATGATTGATTGGAAGGAGAACTGTTTATAAACTTTTATTTATATTCTTGGAGATGATATGCCAGGTAAAACAAATGTTACCCAGTTTCTTAGACTTCTTCTTACCTGGCTGGCAGACTGCAGCTCTTAAGTCAAAGAAATTTGGTTTCCTTCCACTTAGTCCCTACCACTGAAAGACTTTAAGCCTTTAGTGGCTTTTGCTAATTGACACAGACTAGAAGGGAAATAGATGCACCATGGGAAAAAGTCCAGTCATCTTCTCTTCAGTAGAAACCTAACACTATTGTTACTTAGAAGATACAAGTAAAGTTCACCTGGGTTTTCAGAACTCTCTGGGTGCTAGGGCAGCCCATTTTTGTAAGACTGTACTGCTCACTCTTTGCAAGATATTTTATTAGTGTAAAAATGAAAATTCTGCTTTCCAAACCTAGTCGATTAGATAGCTGCAAATGAAGGATTTAAGTTTAAGGTGAGAAAATGAGTTAAAATGAAAGCAACAGTCTAAATATTGGTTCTTAATTGAGGGTGAGCAGCAGAATAGCTTGAAAACATGTTTTCAGAATGTATGTAACAGAGCGAGCTCCCATTTTCTCCAGATTTTGATTCAACACACCTGAGATGTTGTAAGGTATTGGATTTTTTTTCTCAAAAGATTTTCAAGTTATTTTGATGTACTATATTGCTTTATAAATGGAAGTGATGGTCTCAAACCATGTTACCAGCCTTACAGCTGTAAGATTTCATTCTTTAATGCCAAAGCCAACACAATATCCAAATTCAAATTTACAGTCAGAGGCTTTGGATGCATTACCTTTGAGCTTAGAGCCTATTGAAAAGTATTCTCCCACTTCAGAATTAGATAAGACTTGGCCAGTCTCTATTTTGATTGTGTTTCAAACTAGTATTCGAAAATGAAACCTTTTCCTAATAACAGTAGTCCTAACTATGAAACAGATGGAAGAGGAAGCCAGCTGGATGAAGTAGGGAACTGTATAACAGCCTCCCACTTTCTCTGGGTTTTCAGTGACCTCCTTGAGTCCTTTAGGGCACCACAGTTGTTTTTTTTAATCACAGAGTGTCTAACTATTCCATTTTACAGGTGAGGAAACTAAAGTGAAGTGACTTGCATTGGGTTCCAGTTGTAGAACACACCAGTTTAATGTGTTCACTGCCAATCTAATGTGCTTCCCATTATTGTGTTTATTTACTTCCGCTAAGAGAGGGCATTAAAAGATATAATGTGCTGTCATTGTCCTCATTAATATTTTGATCAACAACATGCCATTTCTAAACACAGATTTATGATTGCTAAAATAAATGGAAAACACATGTAAAATTAAATTAGTTTTATTATCCCATTAAAGGAGCCATCTGAGTTTGTCAGTAGGGAAAAATCTAATAAAATCAGATGTTATATTAATTAAGTAGAGGAATATAATGAAGCTTCAAAATTGTAAAATTGGATCTGTGTGGGACTCTAGAAGAGGTAATATCTTATTTCATATGAAGTCTCAAGGGAGTTTCATTTATATATACAATCAACTTCAAAATGTAGAAATTAGTGAGTCCTCTTCCTTCAAAATAAGACTAAAAGGCATTACAAAAGAGAATCATGATGGTAAAGAAAAACCAACCTTTTATCTCAGTGTTTTTCTTCTTACCTTAGCAACTACTAGGCTTAACTTAAAATCTTCCAAAGAGAGACCAGTTCAATTTAAGTTATTGAACTTGTGTATTTCATTTTTAAAATACACCTCTTTGCTAGTGAAATCATAGAATGTGTTGATTTACATGCATTTAATTCAGAATGAATAACTCTAAACCAATAAAACTGTTGGCATATTTTATTTGAAAAAAGGGAGGAAAGAATAATGTAAATCTCCAATCCCAACCTTCCCTCCAAAGACTAATAATGCCTTATTTTGTGTAGCTGGCAGAATATAGAATATTGCCTTTCAAAATTCAGTTTTATTTCATAAAGCATTGAAGCATATTTGAACATATGTAACTTAATGGGATGCCACCTATCACATCACTAGTGGCATTTCCTAAAGAGCAAAGCTTGAATAAAAATATAAAACAAATATTGAATGTTTTTGAATTGCAGGTGGGCAAAAGATGGCTTTCCTGTCAGCAGAATTAGATGTAATTTTAAAGGTGCAGTTTAGATGGAGAAGGTCTTTCTGAGGCATTAGAATACTAAATCCTGCGTTTACTAGGAGATGTAATATGATGGGAAAAAAAAAAGGTATCACGAAATAAAGGGAGAATATACTTGGGCCCCTGTAATTCACTGAGGAGGGCAGAGTCAGTTTTACCTGATAGGATTTACAATTGCCTTGAAACCCACTGAAGGCTTCTGTGCAATCTGAGGGAAGAATCTGGCCTTAAATCATCCAACAAATTAAAAATAGCAAAATGTTTTGTTAAGACAAACCATCTGTTCCAAAGCAACAGAAGAAGAGATACTGAGGAAATCTCCAGAAAGGCTGTTGGAGTTTAGAAGAAGAAGAATGGTCACACTGCAGCCAAGCCTCCTGTGGTCTCACTCAGGTTCATTATTGATCTCTGCCAGGTAGGGTTGAAGATAACACTAGGAAATTAGACAGGGAAAACCGCTGAGGCCAGTATTTTATTCAGATAACCAGGATTTCAATTCAAGGAAATTGAAATATAAGGAAAACGAAGAGACAAACTGACCCTATAGCCTTGGTTCTTAACCCCAGCTGCACAGGAGGATGACAGGAGAGCTTTGAAAAAATTCCCACTTCCTGTGACCCACCCCAGGGCTTTTAAGTCAAGGTCTTTTGGGGGTGATAACTCATAGTCATTTGAAGGATTTGATAAACAAACAAATAAAACCTCTGCAGGGGATTTAATATGCAGTCTTGAGAACTGTTCCAGAATAAGATTACTACAGCAGTTTTTCCTGTAGAACCAAGGAAAATGATAAAGCGATTTTCCTAGTAAAACCATGTACCGATATTTGGTAAATTTAATTTCTGTAACTATGTCAGAAGGACAGGGAGGTCTTGTCCCTGAAGGATAATGGGTGTGTGTGTGTGTGCATAAAATAATTTTCTAGAGCATGAATTAACTTTTTTTTCAATTCTGGGAAAGATATCTCTAAGAATATATCAGCTTTTTGGCTGACAAGGAGTCACAATCTGGTTACAGAGAGAGGCAGTATTATATAAGAAGAACATCTTGTCATGGAATTGTTTCTGTGATGTTGATGTGCCCATGTATATTTTTGATGGTAAAGCCAAATCTTAAATTATTTTTTTCTTATAACCAAAGCATTCAATATAAGAAATTTGAGATTTTTGTCTAAGTGCAGCATTCTAGTTTTTGTGTTTACAAGTCAGAGAACAAATTTACATCAGTTGGACTTAGTAGTTTCATTTAGTAGAAAACAGAAAAAAATTAATATGCCAATGAACCAACAATGGGAGCCAGATAATTTTCAGTGACTTAGCCATTTTATTATTTCAGTGTTGGTTAGAGTAGCTGGCATGCCTAAGGAAACAACTACACTAACAATAGGAAGAGCCACCATCAGGAGCATTTATTAAAAACTGTGTGAAAATGCTTTGAGACAAAGAGGGCGGCATAAATATCAGGAATATCTAATGCCCGAACAGTGTTCATAAATGGGAAATTCTTCTGTGTGATTATAGAGTGGACTAGAGTTGCATGGTAGTTATAGAAAATTGACATAGTCAGAGTCCAGTGGAGTGAGAAGCAAAATCCAGCCACCTACATGACAAGGCAATGGTCACATGAACTGACAAGAAAACAATCTCCTGAGATGAGGTTCTGGAAATGTCCCCATTCTGAGAACCGGTCATGTTAAAGAGAGCTCAAAGCAGAAGCCCAGATACGTACACTGTACCGTACTGGAAGAAAGGGGAACATACCATCTAAGTGGGACCCCCAGGGACTAACTCCATTGATAGTCTCTAAACCACGATAGAGGTAGTACTAACACTGCTCGATTACTTGCTGCTCCACCTAGGATTTATCCTGGAAATTAGAGTGAGGCTGCGATACAGGTGGTGTGCAATAGTTGATTCAAGTCTGGGGACACTGTGGAGACGAGGAAGAAATGAGCTAAGAGCTGATGGAGTGTTGCTCCCAGTGTACACGACCTGATCTTGCTTGCCACTTCTAGAAATTATCAACAGTGATCCACAACAGTTTCCAGAAAATGAGCTCATTTTTACTGCCAAAATAATGTACTTCTTTCCTCTCCTGCTCTCCTTTTGCCATTGAAGGTGGAACACCAGATATATTGGAAGGAGATTCTCTTTATAGCTCTCTGGCTTTGACCCAGTCTTTAAGCAGAGGCCCTCACTTGGAGTACACATAGTAACATCACCTTTGGAGCTATTTAAAACTAAATGTACCAATGACTTTCCTTTATCTTAGTGTTTTCCTGGAAATTCTGATGTGCTCTATTCCTCCATTTATCATTCACCCTACAAGGTCCTGGACAAAATGTATAAATCTTTCCTATTTAAAGTTCTTCATTCATGTCATTCTTGTCATTACATGTGTGTACTTAATTACACATATGTAATCATTTGTTAATGTATTCTCTGCTAGAATGTGAGCCACACTACTAATTTATAAGAGGGAATAATCTGTGTATGAAGGAGAGAAAGAATTTATGTATCTAAATGAACAAACAAATAAGTGAACCTACTTGCCTGTTCATTTTTTTTAATTTATTTATGCATACAAGCTGGGGCACAGGCCAGAGGCGTGGAGCTTCACCAGAGACAGAGTGGGTAGCAGAACAGGCAGAGCAACAGAAACACACTGCTGAGGGGAGCAGCGGGCAGTGCAGGAGAGGTCTGCCGCACCATGTGGGAATCTCCCCAGTTGGGTGTCGAACTCGCATAGCCGCTGCCTACAGCTCCACAGCGCAGCGCCCAACCGCAATGCAATGCAGCCATTGATCTTCCATCCTGCTTTGACAAACACAGCATAAAGAATATTCCAAGTTTTTATTTTATTTTTTTTTTAAATTATGACCTCTCTTGACCACTATTCTCATTTTAAATGACTATAGCTATAGGAGGATGGAACAGGTTTATATATATTCCAAAAAATGTGAACCTTGTTTTGGGACAGAATTTCTCACTCTGTCACTTCAAATTTTTGAAGGGAGAAGAATGTGGATACTAGGTGAAGGAATCTGGTTTTTTTTTTGAAGTCACATAAAACTTTTAAATTTTTAGTCTTGTCATCTACCATTGTCAGCATGTCTAAGTAGTTTTATTGTATTTCTCTAAATTTCTCTAAATTCTGTCTCTTAGAACACAGTAATACTAGGCAGATGAGTGAGCGAACTGGGTAACAGTACATTTGTGTGTGGTAGTTTTAATTATAGTTCCATAGTTATCTATCATGACTATTTTTTAAATTTGTGAGTTTATTTCTTGTCCTTTATTATAGCTCACTTATTATTCAGAAACCTTTATGTAACAGTTTTGCTGCTTTGATAAGATTGAGGACTACCTTGTGAGATTGGTTTTTAGGCCTAGTAAATCAGTTGACAAAGAACACATGTGTGAATCATGGAAATAAATGATGAAGGAATAATGAAGGCTTTTACACCCACTGCTAGTTGCTTTAATGATAGCTCTCATTAGGTAGGTGTAATTTTCCTAAAACCCAAACTGGATTAACCTGATCTTTAGATTTTCACGGCAAATGTAGCTTTCAAAGTTTCCTATTTTTAGAGGATGAAAAATGCATGAAAATTTTCTTCCTCCTAACTATTTTTACAGTTTTGGTCCTTTGTCTACATAACTGGTCTTTTTTCCCCCCATTCAGCCCCAGTTTCAGTATTTATTTTCCATCCCTTTGTAAATGAACTGTGACCTCCATAAGGAGAGCGGTGGTCTCCTTAGTTTCAATTTTTGATTTCTGGATCTTAAAGCAGAGTCTAGGACAATGAAAACAAATATATATTGATTCACTCGATGATTTGTGTCCTTAAGACAATCTTAGGATAAGGTGAAGCTGAATCTGATCCAGCAAATGCTCACATTTTAAAAGTGATGAAATATTGAACTAGGCTATAACCTTATCAGACTGGACTTTTCGGTCTCTGTAGAACTTCACCTCATTTTGTAAGTCTTCATCGATACAGTACATATAATACTCAGAGGCATTTGTTCTGTCCAAGCACACTAGTGCTTTTATTTTCCTGTGATCTTGTTCCTCTCCTTTCCCCTCTGTGACCTAAAAGTAAAATCGATTTTTAAAACAGGAAACCAGATGATCTGAGTTTGAATTCAAGCTTTCATCACCTATTAGCTGTGAAGACTTGGCAAGTTGCTTAAAAACTTTCTGTGCCTTAGTTTCCTTGGTAGAGTTGTGTGAGAGTACCTATTCAGGCAAATTTTTGAGACATAATTGATGTAAATAAAGTACTTCATACCAAACAAAAAAAAAAATCATGTACTACAAATTGTTCTCCCAACTATTTCTATAAACTTTTAACAATTATCCAACTTGGAAGTTTCCCTAAAGGGCAAAGGATTAGGAATATCATATATTTTTTTCCCTCTAAGATATTATTTATTTTGGAATAGAAGAACTGGGGTGCAGGCCAGAAGTGCAACAGAGGAGAGGATTCATAAGAGACAGAGTGGGGAGCAGAACAGGTGTATCTACTAAAGTACGCTGCTAAGGGGAGCAGCGGAGGTGAGGCAGGAGAGGTCTGCTGCAACGTGTGGGTCAGCTCCCTAGCTGGGGATCGAACTCAGGACTTTGAAGTAGTACTGCGGAGACTTAACTCCTAGGCCACCCAGGAGGCCCTGAATATAGTATAATTTGAAGAAAGGCCAAGTCAAATATATTATATCCCAGCTATGTCATTCCTTCACTTTAAGAATATATATTTATTTGCAGACTGTTGATTTGCCTTTTCCTCTCTTGTACGAATGTAAGTCTTTTGGACTCAGGAGTGTAATATATCTAAAACTGCTCGGTAATTTTGATGCTCAATTTATGACATAGTGTCAATAGTCATAACTCTAGTATTATCCATGGTAGATAGGTAAGAATTAATAAAATCATAGTTTTTGATTTCTGAATCTTCTATTGAGCCATTTTATTGCTATTTGAAGTGGAATTATTTTTAAAATCAAGTAAGATATAATTAAAATTACTTTGTTAAAAATGTTTTTAAGTAGCTACTCTGTCTTGGAGAACTTTAGTTTTTTGGAATAAAGCATAAAATAACATCAAAACTTCAAGATGCTAACAGAAACAGTGTTTTAATATGTTTATTAACTCAATATATAATTTTTTTTAAAGATTTATTTATTTATACATACAAGCTAGGGTACAGACCAGAGGTGTGGGGCGGCGAGAGGGTTCACCAGAGACAGAGCGGGGAGCATAACAGGCAGATCAGAAATACACTGCTGAGGGGAGCAGCGGGCGAGGCAGGAGAGGTCTGCCGCACCATGTGGGATTCTCCCCGGCTGGGCGTCGAACTCGCATCGCTGCTGCCGACAGCTCCACAGCGTAGCGCTTAACCGCTGCGCCACCAGGGAGGCCCTCAATATATAATTTTTTATTTTAATTTGACGTCAGTCATGGCAAACATAATTTATAATACATTTGATATCAGTGGATTTAACATAATGCACTCTCTTTTAGAATGAGTACTTCTATAAAACTGTAATTTCTGTGCTGAAAGGAAGCTATTAGAAATATTTTTGTTGCTGGTAGAATTTCGTGTTTTGTTTGTCTGATTTATAATTACATCTATGATCTGGTAAAAAGAAAAACCTCAAGGTTCATGAAAGCAGATTTGGGCAATATCAAGACATTCAAGGTCAAGGAAAGTATGGATTCCCAAAGCAGGGCTCTGGGGTTAGAGGAGGGCAGTATAGGACTGTTTATGTATTGTTGTCTCCTAACAAAAGCACAGCATGCAGCAAAAACATAGTAGAAAACAAAACAAAGGTCCATCTATATAGGCCTCACTTTTTTTTTTTCTTAATAAAAGTAAGTGCAACTCAACAAGGATTTTTGAAAAGGTAGATGATTATGAAAACTATTTAACTTCCTACCTTTATCTTTTGGAAATTAGGACTTATTCTGTCTCCTTTAGTAATGACATCCTGCTTTCAGTGAAACAAAGACTAACTATGTAACCTCTTGGAGGTCAACAAATATTTCAACATAGTATGATTTTTTTTTCAACTGTGGGCCTATGTAAGCCCCTTCTTAAGTTGCTTCAGGCAATAAGTGGACCAGAACATGGTTCATGTTTCAGAGGCCTTATCTGCTTATGTTACTTTGCTCTAATTTATTCTGAATTGAATATGGAGTGAGCAATATTGTCTTTTACCATTATATTTAAGTATACTTTAATTTTTATAACATTACTCTGCATATGTTGTATCACCTCCATGACTAGAGCTTGGTTGTTGAGTTAGAGGCAAAGATCACTCATGTTCCAGAGACAACACACCTTTATTCTAGTTAGAATTCCTATTTAAAATAAACAAGGCATTCTTTATATTCAATTTTAGCTGTGAAATTAAAGTAAATAGCAAAATAAATTGCTGCTTTAATGTGAACTTCCCTGTCCCGCTTAATGTACTTTTAAATAATGAATCCTCCATCTAATTCTGAATTATAACTATTTCCAGTGAGATCGTACCCAACAAAAATTGTGGATCAGAAAAAAAAATTACAACTGTCCATTCCTTCTACTAATTTAAACATTCATAGTTTTAAGTCAAACACATTCTGTCTTCTATATCAATGCAGGAAAGTTTTGGCAGTTCTAAATACATCTGGCATTACAGAAGCCAGACTATTTCAAAGTAGTCATTGTCTTTAGTTCAGGAAAAAAAAAAAAAGTACCTTAACCAAAATTTTCATCATACAGGTATGCTCTGCTGTATTTCTGAAAATAGTATAGATAATTGCAGCAACAGAATATTTTTTATACACAGAAATTTTTTCTGTCGTACATGATATCTTGATATTGCAGCTTTGATGCAGCCCTGTTGAAGCTCGGGTCATTTTTGATTTCGGAGATGCTTTGAAGTGGGCTTTTTGCCAGGAGCAATTTGTTGTGAGGATGTTTTTTATATTATATACTTCTTAAAAAACCAAAGCATTATATTCAGCTTTTTGTTACTAAGTGTTAAATAAAATAGCATTTTCTTTTCATCCCGAGGCACATTCCACCAAACACTCCCCACTCACCTCCAACCATGGAATTTAGGAATGAGGCAATTTAGGGAGGGGGTCAGGACTCGAAGAGTGCAGAACCACAAACCACAAAGGGTTACTCCCAGGTATTGAAACCTAATGGCACTTTACTGGGTTGGATTTAACATTGCTTAGGAGCAGTGATTCCTTCCATTTATCTTCCTTTGGAATGGGGATGTCGATAACTGCTACGCTATATTGTCCCACTATTACATTTGGGAGCACAACTCTTAATTTCTAATTTCACAGATCCACAGATAGAGAGGAATTCTGCCCCAGGGTTTTCCTCATACTCAAAGTTTTATCCATATTTGATTGATTTAGATGATGAGATTGAGGGGGAAACGCTGATGATATTTGCATGGGCATTTTTTTTGTTTTTTACTTTGAGTTGATACTGCAATGGGTTGAGACTCTGGGAGATATTGAGATGGGGCAGATGTATTTTGTATATATAATGGATGTGAGTCTTTGGCAACCTGAGGGTAGATTGTAGTAGGCTGAATAATGCCATATATGTCCATTGCCTACTCCCTGAAACCTGTAAAGTTTACTTATTAAGGCAAAAGAAACTTTTAAAAGTAATCAAGTTAAAAGATTTTAAAATTAACCTGGAGTATCTTGGTGGACTTCATATAATCACAAAGGTCCATATAAAAATAACATATAAGGAGTCCGAGTTGGAGGAGTCATGTAATGGAGGTAGAGACTGGAATTTGTTTTGAGGCTGGAGTAAGAGGCCACAAGCTAAGGTATATAAGTGGTCACCAGAAGCAAGAAGAGGCAAGGAATGCAGTTCCCAGCAACCCCAGCCTCAACCTTCAGAAAAATGAAGCCCTGATGACAGCTTAACTTTATCTCAGTGAAGCTAATTTCAGATTTTGATTATCCAGAATCAAAGTTAATACATTTGTATTGTTTTAAACCACAAAATTTGTCCTGATTTGTTACCACAGCAATAAGAAACAATTACAGATGATCCATATGAAATGGCTTTTTAATGGTAGATTCTGGTAAAATCATTAGATCATTTATTTGTTGGATATTAAATTCATACTTTCTGAAAAATTTTAACCACATTATTATGTAGAACTTTGCAATGAGAGTGAGAGCTGAAGAGGATGTAAAGGTTGCAATGTCCCCTACACCGATTATTGGGTAATAAAGAAGATGTATTTTATAGTTTGACAAGGCTGTTGTAACTAGTGTCCCAAAAACCACATCAAAAACCATTTTAATCTTGGTTTTCCTGGATATTTTCCCTCCTGTGTCACACCCGCCCACTCCTGTAGAGTGCTTCAAATTGGGCCTGTGGAGACTCTTTTGAAGGTTAAATGAAGTTCAAGGGCTTCAATTCTTAGTTTCCCTGCTGATACTAAAGATACACTAATTAATGACTTTTATGAAGACTTGGCTTTTACTAGAAATAAAACCAAATAATTTCTCTGAAGTGTTTATAACTAATTGCTATTTAGCATAATAATGAATTTGAATTTCTCATGGAAAACAGTTGAATGGAAAGAGTTATTACAAATCCACAGTTCCTTCATTTTAAGACTAGGCATGGTATAAAGCTAATAAATCATTTATAAATTTTATTTAGTAGCACATTTCCTGTTTTACTTTATATATGGGAGTTCTTATTACAGAGAATGAACCTTTGCAGGAACAGAGAACTTACTTAAGTAGACTAAAATCTTTGCTATTTGGAATACTAGAAAAATAAATTGTTTCAGACTGAAACACTGTACAGATAGAATTTTCCCTTTTAATCCAAACGTCATCCGTTACATATGTACATCACACTTGTTACAAGGAATATATAAACTTATCTTCAGTGATACTGTATTAGCAATAAGATACTGTTTATACCAAAACACAAGAACAAGCCTGAGGAGATAAGCAAATGCTGAGTGTACCATTAAGTGACAGGTTCTGTCCAGGGAACACCATAGATATGGGTCTGATCTTTATAAAAAGTAGTACAAGAAAGGATAGTGTCATTATGTACACGATTTAGGATGTATGAAGAAAGAAGAAATTCCCATCTTGTCTTGTTACTACAAAGTGAGGAAATTCCTTCAATAGGTCCTCATAAAAATGGGATGCCCTAATACAATGAACAAAGCCCTCAAATGCACAATTGTTTATTACTACAATAAACATGACTTATACAAATAAAAATCCTTCATATTGCCTGATGATGCAAGGTCAAAGTTGAAATAAAATAATCTTCAAATCCAAGATTCCTAAAAAGACTTTGAAATTCTACCGTTTTAAACACAATATGATGTTTAGATTTGTTCCAATTAATTATGATCCTAGGTGAAATCTGATTTTTCTATCAGTCATCTTTTATTTAGATTGAGGTTCTTTCCTTCATTTATTCTTCTTTCTTTTACCACTCTTTTCCTTCGTTTATTCCTCCCTTCCTTCCATCTTCCCCCCTCTTTCCTCCCTACTTTTGTCTTTTTCTCTCTTGCTTCCTTCCTTCCTGTCCTTTTTCTCATCTTTCTTCCATTCCTTCTTCCTTTTCCTACTCATAGGACAAGTCAAAGTTGAATCTAAAATGCTGAGCCCATTTTCTAGAGAAAATATAAATAAAATATTTTAAACAATTCTCAAGCCATTGAAGAGGTGAGAGAAAAACCTTTTTTCTCTCAATTCATAAGACACTGTATTGAAATGTAATTAATATTGTTTGAAAACATTTTGGAATATCTTTTTTTTAAATATTTATTTTTATTTATGCATACAAGCTGGGGTACAGGCCAGAGGCGTGGGGTGGCGAGAGGGCTCACCAGAGAC
This sequence comes from Scalopus aquaticus, assembly GCA_004024925.1. Taxonomy (NCBI): domain Eukaryota; kingdom Metazoa; phylum Chordata; class Mammalia; order Eulipotyphla; family Talpidae; genus Scalopus; species Scalopus aquaticus. The sequence goes on from PVIJ01005431.1 coordinate 13,383, forward strand.
AGAGTGGGGAGCAGAACAGGCAGATCAGAAATACACTGCTGAGGGGAGCAGCGGGTGAGGCAGGAGAGGTCTGCTGCACCACGTGGGATTCTCCCCAGCCAGGCGTCGAACTTGCGTTGCCGCTGCCGGCAGCTCCACAGCGCAGCACTTAACCGCTGCACCACCGGGGAGGCCCCATTTTGGAATATCTTATTCTTACTGACTCCCTGACCAGCCTCAGTGCAAACAGGTTCTTGGACAGTTAAGAAGGAGAATGGAACAGTTAAGGGGAAGTGATCATTTTGCCTTCCAATGTTTTTTTATTGCATATAATAATAATTAATATATTATATTAATTATAACTTATAAAAATATATGTTATAAGTTACTAAGTGATGTATGGTCTTTTCTTTGTGTTACTGAGGTATCACTTAAAGAATGAAAACTTATTTCCCTCTGCATGCCTCTGTGTTCTCAGGTTCCGCACGTTACCCCTTGGGTGGGTGAAACTTAAACTATACCATCCAAGAACACCTTCATCAATTAAAGAGAGCAGATCAAAGAGCAAAATATTCTGTTCTGCATTTTTCAATCAGTATCTCCCTAAGTTCTGCATTATTTAGAAATTTATAGACTAAGAAAGGAGGCAAAAATCTCTGATAATGGTCTTTTTATTAAACTAGGGGAATGGCTTCAACCCTAGCTTCACTTGGTTTGTGCAGAAGTTACATGGCATTTCTTTGCACTTCCATATTTTGAACCAATTAATCTTTGTTGCCCATACAGATTAATAACAGATAACCTTTCAATATACTTATGCATTAGCAATCCAACTCACTAACACATAACTATAAATAAATGGGTTTTATCCACTAGCTGGAAGTTTATGGTTCATTCCATAAGAATATAATCCAGGTGACATCTAGCTGCTAGTACTTGATAGATAGGCATTTGAATGGATCAAGATCCAAGAAGTGACCGAAAGTCTTGGCTCTTCACATTGTTAGTCCAGACCTGAGAGTTACAAATTCCATTAGGTAATGAGAAAAATAATTTATTTCATTTGTCTTTCCAGTCTCTCCTAGCTTTCTTTCATTTACCAACCTCTGTGGCTAGTGCTATACCTCTTTATCTCTACCTTTATCTTTTATTCTGTTTTTGTATCTCTCTTATTATTCTTCAAATCTTAAAAATGATAATAGTTAATTGCTAATCTCTATTGAGTATTTAGTGTGTGCCAAGCATGAATAAGCATGAATCTTACTTAGATTTGGAGGAATAGTAAAATGGAGAACAAAATAGTTGTTGCATTTAACTTTTAAATGATGAAAAATAAACTTCAATATAGATTTTAAAGTGTTAACCATTCATAAGAGGAATGCCTATTAACAGCATAAATAAGAAAAACATCCATTGAGGTTACAGGTTTGATTAAACTAAAGGGTCAAAATAACATATACTCAAAAATTCATTTAATTTATCCCTCCCCCTTTCATTTATTAAGCGCATCATAGGTCACTACTAGAAAACCCAAGTTACTGTGGTATTTGTAGCTACGAAACAAAGGAAACCTACTTCTCACCCACCACAACCTGTGGCCTGTTATGGGTCTTCTATTTCCATTTCACTTTGTTTTCAGTAATCTCTGTTCTGATACCAGAATATCTAAATGCCAAGATGACATGTCTGCCAGCACAGATCATCAGATGCTAAGACTTTACTGACTTCAATCATCAACAGGGGTTACAGTTCCCAGCAGATGGAGCATCTCTACATGTGGCAAACTGCCACATGTAAAGCAGAAGCATTTACAGCTATTACCGGGAAGCCTTCTCATTTAACTTGGATAGCAAGAATGCAGGTGACTTCATTAGGCATGTTACAGAATCATTCAGCTACAACCCTCTAAAATTCTAGAAAAACATGAGCCATCAGAAGCTGCAAAGGTTAGTAACTGAGTTGAAAGCTCCCCATTAGGAATCATCTTCAAACAAGTAATGTGCCCCTTAGAACATATCAAATGTCATCTTTCTTTAGAGGTCTGAATAATTGTTCATTTAAACCATGAGTAGAAATGAGTTGGATAAAATAAACTTTAAACATACTTCTTTACTTCTAAAATGTAAATGTAATATAATAACCCCTATGCCAGTTGAAAATTCATACTTCTATCATCAAGGCAGATGGCATATACTTATTCTTTTTCTCTCTCTTTTATTTTATTCTATTTTCCATTACTTTGTATTGCTTGAAATAGTGATATAATTATTTCATATTTTAATATTCATTGTTTTACTTTCAGTTTTTCCTGAGCCTTTTTTATTGCTTTTGTTTTTGCTCATTCATAGAAGTGATATATTCATTAATTTGTTCTACAAAAATATCAAATTTTTCGACAGTATTTTGTAAGGTATTTACTTTCCACCCAGTGAGATCCCTCACACAACCCTTGATCTCCTACTCTACTATGAGGCTTTTGTTTCTAGGCTTAGTGCACAGTTGTAAGTTTCCTTTTTCATGGAAGTACTTCTCTGTGAAGGTTCTATTTCTGGGATTTTATGCCTACTTCCATTTAGTTTGGCCGTCATTTTGCCAGAATATATGCTCAAGTTGGTTTCTCAGAGGCAGAAAGGGAAAAGTAAAGAAGTTTGATTTATTTGTATGGCAGAAAGTATCTTTGTTGTACCTTTACCACTGATTGTTGATTTTATGGGACAAGGTCTAGCAAAATGGTGAAAGAGTGTAGATTTGTCTCCTCCACATAATCTCAATCAAATTACACCTAAACAAAGACAACAGTCCATGAAAGATAAATGGGTGACTGATACATATATCAAGAGCAATAGCATGATTGCAAATAGAAGGAAAAACCAGCTAAACTCTGTTTACAGTGACATCAAGGCAGTAAAACCTACAGCAGTTAAGGGCAGCTGCTGGCTTACACTAGAGAAGGGAATACACAAGGTCAATGTGTGGGATAGATGGTGCTTGAGTCTGAGGTTCCCGAACTGGAATATAGCCTGAATTGGCAAGGGGAGCCATATCACATCACCTGTGTCTCCTCATAACATAGACTATTATTTATAGGCTGTGACTGTGATAGGCGAAATACCTATCATATCCAAGGCCAAACCCCAGACAACTGAAAGTTCTCATTGAGTAGAGTCTGAGGGACCTGCATCTTTTTTTTTTTTTGGGGGGGGGTGGAATATACAGTGGTATCTTTTAATTTTTTTTAATATATATATTTTATTGTTATTTATGTCTTTTACATTTTGTATTCCCCTTGGGTAATCACCACCAATTCACCCGTGATCCATCTCCGTGGCCCCTTGTGTTCTTTTCTATTCCATTTTGTGCCCTTATCCTCTCCTTGCCCCCCCCACCCCCCGCTAAGTGTCTCTCTCCTATTTGGTTTCCTTACAGTCCTGTTATAGGTGAAACCATTCGATATTTTTCCTTTTCTTTCTGGCTTATTTCACTGAGTATGATCCCCTCTAATTCCATCCATGTCGCTGCAAATTGCATGTTTATCTTCTTTGAATGCTGAATAGTATTCCATTGTGTATATGTACCACATCTTCTTGATCCAATCATCTATTTTTGGACATCTGGGTTGCTTCCATACCTTTGCTATTGTGAATAGTGCCGCAATGAACATACGGGTGCATGTATCCTTTCGGAGTAGTGTTTTTGTGTCCTTTGGGTAGATTCCCAAAAGTGGTATTGCTAGGTCGTATGGAAGCTCCATGTTTAGCAGTTTGAGGAATCGCCATACAGCTTTCCATAGTGGTTGGACCAGTTCACATTCCCACCAGCAGTGTAGAAGGGTTCCTTTTTCTCCACATCCTTTCCAGCATTTGTTGTTGCCTGTATTTTTAATGTGTGCCATCCTCACAGGTGTGAGGTGGTATCTCATAGTGGTTTTGATTTGCATTTCCTTGATTATAAATGATGGGACCTGCATCTTTACACAAGGAACAAGTGTTCCAGGGTAAGGATTTGTACACAAACAAAGAGAACAACACTCAGCTCTACTTCAATGGTTCAAACACAGCTTAGATTCGAGGCTAGTTTGAATCTCTTCATGGCGTTTAGACCAAGGAGTTGTCTTAGGTGAGGGGATCACACAGCTCTGGAAGGTTGAACTCTTCATGCCCACTGGAGGAGAGCTTTCTCTTTTGGTTACTTCCTAGTTATTACCTCTTACTGGCATGAGTGCTGTGGCTCTCTGAATAGGACCAATGACATCAGTGCATGAGATAATAGACACCTAAAGATCCTATGTAAAATAATATGCGATTATACCCACTTCTTATTATAGGAGTATTAAAAACAGTTATCAATATGACGAAACAAAACTCCCTGTTGTAGCCCATAAGAACTAAAAGTGAAGAAATAGATACATATCAGAAATGTTGGAGCAAAATGTTCCAAGAGAAGATTCAATCCAGTAGAATTGCAGAATATGCTTGATGAAAAGTTTAAGGTAACTGTTGGAACTATGCTTGCCAAATTAAGAAAAATAACCGACAGTCAAAAACAGAAAGGCAGTAAATAATGAGAAAATAAAACTTTAACAAATATTTAAACTGCTCCAAGAAAAAGATTTCTGACCTTAAATACTTTATCCTGCCAGGCTATCATTCAAGAGAGAAGGAGGAAAGGCTTTGCTCTAAAAAACAAAAATTAAAAGAATATATCAGCACCAAGCAGACATAAAAGAAGTACTAAAGGGGGTATTATAAAGTAATAGTAAAAAGTACATAAAGGTAATAGACACTTAAATTATGCAGTGTGGGGGAGGAGGAGAGTAAAATTGTGATCCTCAGAATGAGTTTGAGATGAAATCTTCCAAAAGACCACAAAAATAGTGTATCATACACTATCCTCAGCAGAACTTTCAAACAAAAACCAGTAATGGCAACACATAAGACAATGGAAATGAAATTTAAAACATAAAAGGGAGATGTCAAAAATTAAATGACAAAGGCAAAAAATTTACTCACTGGAGATCTCCCTCTCAATTCAGTTTTCTCTACTCTGTTAACTTATACTCTTCCTTGTGCATCTTTATTCTAAATTCAGAGGAATTTGTAAAGGACTGGAGGGAAAACTCATGTAGCAGTTTGGCCATCTTGAACTGAACAGCATGTACATTTTCAGTAGCTTAATTGGATGAAGAGCCTACTAGAAAATCTGGTTTTGTGTGGGAAATCTATCCCCAAAGATTGCCATCACAGATAGGAAACAGAAACTACAACCTATACTTGCAGAGACTTGAATTAAAATGGGAAATTCTCATATTCTGTCCAATCACCAGAAATTCTAGCAGACTTGCCAATGACTAAAGTAGGGTTTATTTTATTATTTATTATTATTTTATTATTTATTAGTAGAGTTTATTTTATTTTGCTACAGATATGCACACTTTTAGTTCTCTTTTTTTATGCACACATTTATAATCAGTTTGAATAGGCAGGTCTCAGACAATATTGTTGGAAATAGTCATTATTTTTATGTTCTACCATCCCCTTAAGCCTGCTTGAGGGACTGTACCTTCTACCGGAAAAGCCCAGCCTGAACCAAAAGTCTCTTTAAACTACTATGAGAATTTTGATTAAATAATAAAAATTGCCCTTAGTCTTTGTTAATATAAAATAAAAACCCAAACTTTATTTAAATTCCATCGTCCATCCTTTCTTGCTCCTTATTTCTCAGGAAGTTGACCTTAGTTTTCAGCTCAATAGAAGTTAAAAGACAGAAAAGGAAGAATAAGTTATATTTTCTAAGTTAAGCAAATGTTTAAAACTGACTCTTGGGAACTTTTGTGAATTTTGTGAAGAAACCCCTTTTGGACTCCTTTCTCTGCAGCTGTCTTCCAACAAGTTGATTGCATGTTAATAGCTAAATATTTACTAAGACCTGTGGTGTATGAAGTGCTTTCTTAATAATTAATGTATCTTTAATAAATGAATCCTCGCAAAACGTACTTATGAGGTAGGTATTACTACAGTTTGCATTGTACAGCTAAAGAAATGAGGCACAGAGTGTTTAAGTAACTTCAAGATCACACATGTAATATGCAGCAGAACTTGAATCAAAGATCATACTACCTGTTGTTGGAACTCTGCTCTTAATCAATATGCTGCTGTAAATGACAAGACCTTTGTAGAAAAGTAGAAATTACAGTATTTGAGTTGGCCAATACATAGTCATAAAGATATATTTCTTAAGTTCCAAGTTAATCACATTTCCAAGCAAGAGATTTTAGATGATTAGAAAGTATTGGGAAGCATTTAGCAAAGCAATTTTGATAGTGCAATTAAAATTCAAGAATTCCTAACAAGCACAATTTGGGATAATGGGAAGACCTCCCACCCAATTTATTTGCCTCTAAATAATAAGCAATATTTAGTTAAATAGAGCATTTGTTTAAAAAAAAAAAGGCAGCATGTTAAAACAAATAAGACTCAGAGGTTAGGTTGCACACACATGATTTTAGTTGATTTGGTGCAAGGCCAGAGGGATAGATATGATTGATCGTGTACATATGTGATCAGTATGTGATCAACATACCCTGATGATGCCTGTAGAGAGTGGTTAGAACTAGGGGATAGAAACACTGCTGTCATCTGTACTGAAGTGACTAGACTGGAATATCGCACATAGGTGTGGACAAACCATCCATACTCATGAAGGGAAGACAAGCTAATGACTAAAGACCCAACATCCAGATTTGCCTGGTATTTTTGGGCTAATATGTACAACTTGACTAATTATTTTGAAATTGTGAAGATGCATCATAGTCAGTATAAATATGTTCACTATAATGTAAATCTGCTTTTCATAATAAAAATTGATGTTAGATGGTACAGTCATTCTTCATTCAGTGTAGTTTGCTCAAAGACATCTCCATTAGCAAGAGTGTCTTACTTTTGCATAGATTTCAAATGCTTTGGTGATTTGTACTGTACTTAAATAAAGCACATCCTGGCATGAAAATGAATGAATGCCTCCTGGCACTCTGTTCATGTATTCCTCAGAGTTTATGATAATTAGGATGCTTGTTTAATTGCTGTCCCTTTATTTCCTCTTGGTTGTGGCAGCTAAAGAGCAGCTTTCAAACCATGTGTGTTCTATACACAGGTAATTTATAAACTAATTTTTGCTGATATGAGCAGAGGAGAAAAAAAATCTCTGAATGGCAATAAGTCAATGTTTTAATCATTTTTGTGCCCACTCTTACTAATGGCACATTTGTTCTGCTCTTTAGACAGGATGGATGACCCTTTGAGTGACTGCACTTCATGACAGTCACTTTAGCCATGATAAATAAGAGTTACATTGCTACAATATTTTTTTTTAAATAAGAACTCTTTAGGTTTCTTATAGTTATAACATTTACAAATGCAGTTACTTACATATCTGTAAGTAGCTACACGTATAAAGTAGTGTTCAATTATATCAGGAACATATCAGATATTTTAGTCTATATCAATATTATTAAATACTGAACTTTAAAAGACTGTTTTAGAATGTATTTAGAAATCCTAAATATATCCAATGTATTACATTTGAAATGTTTAAATAATAGTGACTTTTCAAGAGTTGTTAATGTTAACTGTTAGAGTGCAATAATTATTTTTAAATACTTTTCTTATAATAGTAATCATTTTTTAAAAATTTTAATAAGTCCAGTTTCCTCGGGTGTTATTATTGGCTAAGAATGCTATATGCTGGGATGGTAGTGTTTCTTATTGGGAAATCATTCGCATGTTCGTGTTAAAGGCAGGATATCAAGATAAAATAATCTGTCTTGAATTATATGAAATATTTTCTTCACAAATAGACATTTGGAGCTATGTAATTACTTAATCATTAGATTTCTTATCCTTTTTTGTGAAAAGTGTAACTTTAAATAAATTGTATAGTTCAGTCTCATTTATTTTTAATCTTATTTTGTCTTTCTCTGTGATTTATTGAAATTTCATATAGAGAACATGAGGTAAATAAATCTGATTATTATCCGAAGACACTAAATTGAGAAAGTTATGGTGAATAGTAAGAAATCATATATTACAATTATATTTTAGAACTATGAAGTATGTAAATATGTATGGTTAAGTAAGGAGGAGAGAGAAAGGAGGAGGAGAAAGAAGAAGGGGGAAGGGAAAAAGGAAGGAAGAAAGAAATATTGGGAAAGAATTATAGTTGCAAGGGAGGTAGAGGCAGAGGGATCAAAACACGGGTGAATTGATGGTGAGAATTTTACAGGAACTATATCTGAGAGGAGAAATTATACATTGTACAAAAATGAACAATGATGTAAATATATATATATAGATATATATATATATAGATATATATATATAGATATATATAAGAAATATTGGGAAAGAAAGTAGCTGCTTTGAAAGTATCAACAGTATTTGGAGAAAATAGGGGGAATCTTTATTTTGTCAAGTTTTATGATAATTGAAATATTTTAAATAATCGCTTAAAATGAGTACCTAAAGTGATTTCTTACCCTTAAGCAGAATGGTATAAAAGTATTCAAGAAGGAAAAAAGATTAGAATTGGAATGAAAGGTAATAGCTGGGACCTGGATCAAAACCCCCACATCTTATAGGTGAGGAGATTGCTGTTCAGCAACTGATTTTCTTCAAGTCTGACAACTGTAGAAGATGAAAGATCACTTCATCCCCAAGCCAACACAGTATTTTCAAGAGAAACACTGAATTTTATGAGATAATTTCTAGGTTTAAGCTTTTTAATAAATAAATAGTTATTTTATATGGTAGACTATGCAGTATTTGCTTCACACCTGAGGTAGAGTTATGCCCCAAATTAAGAACTGGTAACTTTAAAAGAAGTATACTGACTCTACATTATACCATCTATTAAAAAGTCTTTCTTACTCGTGTTATTTTTGCCATCTTCCACCCTAACAAGACTAGGACTTTAGTATTTTACAAAAAGTTTCATTTGATGATTTAATATTGATGTAATTTGTGTTAGATCAAAATGTGAATTCTGTTTCTTATTGGGGCTGATAATCAAAAACATTTTGAAGGTCACCAGTCTAATTAATCTATATATCCTTTTTTTAAAGTTCAGCAGATTTCTTTAGATATTTAGTTCATTTCTCTGCCCCAATGCATTACTTAGATCATTTTTATTCAGATATTTACTGCAGCACACATCCAGCAGGGAGTGATTCTTAGAATGATTGAAGAGCATTCAGGTATAAAACTTGTAATAGGAATGTCTTAACAATCAATCTACTATATTTTTTAGTCAAGCTGTAGGCATTCCAGGCATAATGACAAGCTATTTTAACCTTTGAACATAAATTCAAAAGAGATAAAGGCAGAAATTATTAAAAAATAAAATTGTTTTCCCTCTTGTTTTTTCTTTAAGAAAAAAGATATACATATCAATGATCTGTTAGAATAGGAAGGATATAGCCAACCTCCTCTTGTCTAATAAGTAATGGTTAATGAAAGTGAGAGGGCATTTGGGTAAGAGGGTAATTTTGATGAAAGAGAGATGAGAGAGACTTACTCTTGACACCTTAGCACTAGGCTTACATTAATTTCCCATTTTGCAGGCTCATTTTTAAATCCTATTTTTATCTACATAATGGGTTATTGTACTACATATAATTCATTGGCTTTGGAATTATAACACTAGTTAAAATTTGAAGCAAGGAAAGTTTTTATTGATAGGTGATAAAGATGTTCTGCATTCCATAATGCTTAGTGTGTATAGCAAGTATCTGTTTTTATTGGTCATCGCTGCTGTTGTGTATGTTTTAAAATACGTCAACATGAATGCTTAAAAGTTATCTCTAGTTATCGCTAGAAACTCAGTTACTAAATATAGGGACTGAAGAAAAAAGGGAGAGATTCAAATTTTCAAAGAGCAGCTTTAGTTTTCACATAGATAATACAAAGGAAAGGCAATTTCGTTTTGCTCAATCATGGATCAATGAGTTCTGGCAATTTCCATGAAAACCCTAAATACCACTAGTTTCTTCTTACTGCTACTTGAGAGAAGACAGTCAATAGCATGGCTATTAATTGAATCAAAAAGATTTGAGCTTAAATCTTGACTAGGCAAGACCATGTAATCTTGATCAAGCAATAGAACCACTCTGCAAGAAATTATTTCACTAATTATTTTACTAATTTGTTTTAATTTGCAAGATGGAAGTAATTGATTAGGTTATATTATTCACTTTATGGAAGTTGTTTTTGTTCACTGTGTGACATTTCTCCTAAAGTAGCACATAATTAACCATGTGCCTCTTCTTGATTTAGTAGTTTTTATAAGATCCACAATAAGTTGAAGATGCCAAATCCTAGATTTCAATGCAGAATGATAAAGTGGATTTTCTACATAAAAGGTGTTTATATGAACGTAGACACTTAAAAAAGATAAATGTTTAAAGATTTGTTATACTTGAAACCAATCTTTCTCACTCTTTTAAACCTAGGTTAATGTCCACTGTAATAAACCCTGTTGGAAACCCTCAATCAACAACTCTTTCTAATGCCACGGATAAGTTGATGGTGCTATGCAATCATTCAAATTTGCTTTCATAACTTTCACCAGGTTTTCACAAATATTGTATCACAGTGTCACAGCCATGAGTAGAAGGAGCAAGGAATATATTCCCTGAAAGCACTGCTAAGATTTCTGCTTTATCTTCTTTGGCAGACATTTTTCAAAGTAACAAACATTTTATGTTTTTCAAGTAAGAAAGAAATCCATGATTACTGTTTATTATATGTCTTATATGCATTATTTCATTGAATTTTATAACACTATGAGACATTTATTTTATTCCTGCTATTGCAGATTAGATACTGCATCTCATTGTGGTTAAGTTATTTAGCCAGATCTACATGATCAGTCAAATGCCAAGTCAAAATCTATGCTTTCTCCAGAAGTAATTAGAGGAAATTAGTGTTATTTAGTGTTTTCTTAGAAATTTCTAGGACTCATTAGCACAGTATCAAGAGGTGACCTGAGGAACAGGTTATTTTTAGTTAGGCCCATTGAGTCACCAGCTAGCATTGTCATGGTTGTTGAGTATTAACTAAAACAAATACTAAGTTATTTGATAAAATAATAGGTTTCTTACTGTAGTGCTCAAATTCTGTAAGGAGCACTGTACAGATCAAGAGCTGCACAATCCAGTATTTGTACAATATGGATTTCAGGGCCCAATCAGTTCAATGTATTGCAGTTCTTGGTACTTTTATGATGTTAATTAGTATTTATTATGTTGTAAAATTCCATTTAACTCTTATAAATGGCAGATTTTGGTCATAGTTTATTATTTCTTAGGCAAAATTTGCATGTGACATTTCTTTTTTAAATCTTCACCTTGTGGCGACACCATGCTCCTTTGATTGAAAGCTGAAATATTTAAAAGTAAAATTTTAAAAGGACATTAATTTCAAATTACAATTAAGCAGTTTCATTCATATTTATTTCTATCAAGCTACTACCAAATTAGCACACAACTCTCAGTCCTTGTGTCTTTTCAATCATTTTTAAAAGATTTGGGTCTCTAGAAATGTGTGAATTAGCTCTCTGACTACTCCTACTTTCTTTCTTTGGGCATTGGTAGAGTAACAATGACTTAACTAGGAAAACCAGCTTGATGTAAAGTCCAGTGCCATCTTTAATATCTTGGGCAAAACAAAAATAGAGGTGTCAGACCATGATAGTGGGGAAAGGATGCTAAAATAGGGGAGCTGACATTTGTTCTATCTGTGGTCCAGTGGAACATAACCAGGAGAGATGTCAATTGCCTCAGTGTCATAGAAAACTAACTTTCATTATCTTAAATGATGTTGCAGAGCTTCTAAAGACCCCAGTCACCCGAAAGGCAACTTGTAGAATAGAATGTGTATACTTCGCTAACTTTTCACTATAAACAGGTTTGTGATTTTACCAAAAGCTGAAGTTGAAGTTACTTTCCATATCTCTTCCTTTCTTTTTCTTCCTACCTGTCCCTCTGATCAAGGATATGCAGGATGCTTGAGGGACAGAGTTGCTGTAGTGGTGGTTCTTACTCCATTGGAGAGCACTCTGTGTTTATTTTTCGTAAGTGGCACCACTAACCCCTGGGTACTGCAGTTGCCTCCACTAGTGCCCCACTGTAGGAAGGAGATATTTCTATATGCTGAATTGTTTTCTTGTTTTTCCAGAAAAAATGATCATTTGTAAAGTGAATTTGTGCCCTCTGGCTTGAAATACTACAGTGAAATGAAAAAATACCTTGACCATACTCAGGAAAATATATATATATATTTAATATTTATTTTCTTACATCATTGTTAATTTTTGGATAGCATTTGATTTCTCACCTCAGTGGGAAATAGTTCCTGTGTTTCTCCCACCACCATAGGGAAAATGTATCTAAATGAAAAGGGTATCTAGGGTATGTTGAGTTTTATCAAATAAAGAATAAGTAAACCCTAGAATTTAAAATATAAGGAGCTACTGTATTTTCAAATATGATCACACAAAAAAATTGCAGATTTATTTAAAGTATAGCCTATCTTACCTTAAGTAAGGGATTAGTGTTAGTGTAAAATACATGTGTATTTATGCCCACAAAATACCAACTTTAATTCTAGCTTCTTCGCTAAGAATAGTTGACAAAAATGCTTATGACTGGCAAATATATATTTATTAGGTACCTTATTATTTGCCTAATACCATTCTAGCCATTATGAAAATACAGAAAATGAGCAAGACCCAAAAATGGATGACTGGATTAAGACGATGTGGTATATATACACAATAGAATATTATTCAGCAATCAAAAAAGATAAACTCATGCCATTCCCAGCAACATGGAAGGAGCTGGAAGGGATTATGCTCAATGATTAAGCCAAAAAGAAAAAGAAAAAATATTGGATGGTTTCATTTATAGGAGGAATATAGGGGAGCCAAATAAGGGATCAGGAAAAAATTATAATAAATTAAAAAACAAAATTAACTGTCAACTATAAATCAAGGCACTCTGGATGGGAGAGGGAGGGAAAGGGATCAAAACAAGGGCAGGAAGTGCACAAGGGACTGTGGTGATGGTGCACAGGTGAATTGGTGGTGGGAATTTTACGGAAACCACTTGAGAGGAGAAAGCATACATCGTACAAAGAGGAAGAATGATGTAAAACATATATAAAATTAAAAAATCAATTTAAAAATAAAGAAAATGGGCAAGGTATGTTCTCTATCCATAAACAGTTAATATATGAATGGTGGTGGTAGCATATATCTTTAAATCACCAAACTGTGTAATAGTAACAAATATCCTAACAATTTAGAAATTATAAAAATCTAATATTTGGTTAAGCAGCTGGGATGTTCTTTAGGGAGAAGTTGGAACAGAATGTCTTTATTCAGATCATCATTCATGATGATCTGAATTTTAAATAATTTTAAATAATACTTAAGCTAATGTGGTTTAATGCACCAAGATGCGTCTGATAGCCTATTCAACTTGAAAAATACACAATAATTGTGCTTACTCTTTTCTTTATTCACCACCTTTTGTCAGAAACAGTCCCATGGGCCAAATTGTGTCAAAACCAGTAAATCTAATAATAATATTATTTCCCAGTAGATTCCAACAGTACTACATCATATGAAGTTATCAGAGTGGCCTAAAACCACTGCTACAATCAGAACAGTTGTTTTGAAGAAGACATTTTTTCCAAAGAAATTTTTTCTGAGGATTTAAAACATTATTATATATCAACTTAAAAGTATACCTCCTATAACTGTAGACCTAGAAAACTGATACCTAGTTTCTTTCCATCTTTTAGCATGTAACTCCAGTATGAAGCTCTAGAACAAACTGAAGGTTTTTATAGCACTCTAAAGGACTGTGTCTATTGAAGATTCAGAATGATTCAGCAGCCACTCACTTATGACTTCTATGCATTAGCTTCAGTATTACCTCTATGTTATCCACTGATTTACTAATTGATAGAATTAGTAACCAAAGAAATCCTGGGGTGTACATATAACATAATATTGAAGCTTACTGTCAACGACAACTTACGTAGACAGATGAATAATGGATGGAAGCTGGATAATATGTCAAACTGATGAATGATAACCACAGGAAAAAAGCAGAAATCTGGTAAATTTACTAAGTGAACTGAAAGTAATGTGGAGCATGAAGGCTCCTGACAAAGCTCAGGAGTAGCTAGTTCAACATAGTGTAATCAGAGATGGTATAGTGTTGTTTGTATAAAGACATTGTGCATTTCAGGATGCAAGGGCATATTCGTGAACCAGAAAATTTCACTGCACACTGGGATTATCCCCAGAAAAGACTAATGAGGACTCTATGATTTATGTATGCCATTTGCATCTCTAACTTGTTTTGGAAATTGATATAAATTATCTTATGTCCAACATGGACATTGCAGTCTGTATCTTTCATAATGCCTGGCCTTGGAAACCATAGGAACCACAGTATTTTCATCCATTCTATTAGTTGTACGTACAGTCAATCTGAGAACATACATGGTTATTAGTCTAAATTTCTTCTTTGAAGAGCAAATGATGCACTCTGTTTTCGGTAAAATCATCTTATTGCATGAAGTAGAAGAAGGGCATAGGAACAATAGTGGTTAGAAATAGAAAGGGACATCACTTTTATTGGACTTTTATTAAAAATAAGTGGATTATACTAATATCACTAATTTGACATGTTTAAGATTAATCTTACCTAATGTGAAATGATGAAATAAGAGTCATTCAGTATTTATGGAGTAAATAACATAATGCACTCTAAGAAGGACATCATTTTGTGTTTTGCTGTACTATATGAAAGAATTAGAGATCAGGGGCCTCCCTGGTGGCACAACGGGTTAAGCACAGCACTGTGAAGCTATCCAGAGCCACAGCAGCATGAGTCAATACCCCGTCAGGGAGATTCCCACATGGCGCAGCAGACCTCTCCTGCTGCTCCCCTTAGCAGTGTACTTCAGTTGATCTGCCTGTTCTGCTTTCCACTCTGTCTCTGGTGAATCCTTTCACCACCCCACACCTCTGGCCTCCACTCCAGCTTGTATGCATAAATAAATAAATCTTTAAAAAAAAAAGAATTAGAGATCAGTATCCTAATCATTTGGTATTATATTGTTTTACTTCGTAAATACTTAACACATGACTATTTAAATTTAATCAGCTTTTGTATTTCAATTAATTTAAACTAAATTTCAATGCAAATTAAAATTAGAAATTCAGATCTTTAGTTGCACTAACCATACTGCAAATGTTCAATAATCTAAGATGAACATTGGCTATTATAGTGGATAATGCATAACTTTGCATCATCATAAAAAGTTCTGTTGGACAAGTGGTTTGGGCTACCTCTAAATGATTTGATACACCTTTAAAAGACATGAACACAAAACATAAAGCAGATTAATCAAACAATATAAACATCTTTTGTGAACTCAGGCTCTACTGAAGTTAATTTAGTGTGTGGAGTTTGTTCTCAAAGACTTCATAAAGGAAGAGATTAAAATTGGCATTTGCAGAAAAGCAAGGTTCTGCAAATGAAAGAGGTCAGCTCTCAAACATTCATATATTTAAAAGGATGTTTAAATGTTATTCTTCCTGTTTCAGTTTGTCAGCTGAATCCACAAAGCTGAGAAAAATTAGTCTGAATACCCCTTTCCTAAATTGTAATTCAGTTCAAAAGGGGAAGCTAAAAGATGATTTTATGCATGTTAGCACATCAGTCTCTGCCATGTACTGAATTTTGACTCCCCAAGATTCATATGTTGAAACCCTCACCCACAGTGTGATGGTGTTTGGGTCTGGCGTCTCTGGGAAATATTTAAGTTTTGTAGGTGGAGCCCTTCTAGTGGGGTTTAATTCCCTTGTAAGAAGGGATGCAAGGGAGCTCACTCTTCCACAAGATTCAGAAAGACGGCTGCCATTGTAGCCAAGAAGAGGTCGTCATCAAGAACTGAATCTGCTAGTACCTTGATCTTGGATTTCAAGTCTCCAAAACTGTGATAAAACATGGTTGGGATTTAAGCCATTCAATCTGTGGTATTTTATCACACCAGCATGAGATAGCTAAGATAACCTCCTTCTAACCTGCAGGTTGATGAAGCGTGGTAAATACAGAGACTAGCAAGGGATATTGGTGTGGCATTTCCATCTTCAGTGCAGGAGCAATAGGTTCTTTCCTCTTCACCCTATGCCAGATGAGGGAGAATTCCAAAGTCAGTTGGCATACTTCACTTGAATCTCATAAAGACTGGAGGATGAGGTTACGGATTATGCCTGTAAAACTGCAAAGGTCAGTGGCTGACAGCTGGGAAGGGTTATCTTTGGGAGTAGAGCCAAGAGTGCTGTTCTGGGAATGGCCTCCCCTTCCAGAGACTGACAGGGCATAGATGCGTTTTTCCAGTGAGTCTGGTGTGTACTCCACAGAGCCAGGGCTAGTTCATTTTGAAGAGAGTATCAGCCAAGACTCATGGAGTAGGTCACCTTTGAGGGCTAGGTGATTTACGAGGCAAACATAAGGTGGAGCTACTGCAAAACAAGACAGGAAAGATAAAGAGGAGAGATATTAGTTAGAGGAGATGCACCCATGTCAGAGAATTGTAGTTGGAAGACTCTTAGAAATAGGATTATGAAAATCCCTGACAGTCATCCCAGAAGAGGAATAGAAGAATTCACAGGCCACCAATATTAGGTTTCACCTGTACTAGTCAAATGAGACCTATCTGCTTTTTTGCTTCTCCTTTTTCTCCAAGTTCCAACCTGTGGATCAAAAGAAAGCATTATGAATGGGGAGAGAGCCTGGAAGAGCGATGAAATGGGAAGAAAGGCAGGGGATTGCACTTTCTATCCTTATGGAGTTTTGACTAGGGACTTCAACTGAGAAAAATGAGAAATTTTCAACTGGATGAGTGAACTGGAATGATCTCTGAAATAACAGAAAGCAACTTTTAAAAAGGCAAGAGATGAAGAAAAATGTTATAGGGACTGTTTGAAGTTCATTGCACAAACAGGTCAATAAAACAGATACCTACTACAAAAATATTTCTCCCCAACATAATTAATAATTTAAAATCCTTCAAAGTAAAGAGACTTTAAAAATGCACATGCAATATGGCAATCATGAGCTGAAGGATTCTATTCAAATTAACAAATGTTTCTGCTCAGAACTTGTCACATCCTACTTGCAGCTGTTAGTATCAATAAAAAGGGACAGCGAATGTCCTGGGGACCAAAAGCAGGACCCAGAGGGCCCGATTATTAGTCATGTCCCTATAGCAACTTAATAGGAGCCAACTTTTTTGTTGTTTTTGTTGACAGTTTATTTTTTGTATTTTTTATTTATATCTTTTACATTATTGTGTATTCCCTATAAAATTCCCACCACCAATTCACCTGTGAACCATCAACATAGTCCTTGTGCTCTTCTCTCCTCCATTTTGATCCCTCCTCTTCTCCCTCCCTCATAGAATGTTTCTTATTTATGGTTGCTTGCTACTTTTGTTGTTTTGTTGTTGTTGTTATTATTATTATTATTGTTATTTTTTACTCCTGATCCCTTATTAGGTTCCCCTGTATTCCTCATATAAGTGAAACCCTTCAATATGTTTCTTTTCCTTTCTGGCTTATTTCACTGAGCATGATCCCTTCTAGCTCCATCCATGTTGCTGTAAATGGCATGAATTTATCTTTTTTGATTGCTGAATAGTATTCCATTGTCTATATGTAGCACATCTTCTTGATCCAGTCATCTATTTTTGGGCATTTGGGTTCTTTACATATCTTACCATTGTAAATAGTGCTGCAATAAACACAGGGGTGCAGGTTATCTTTGCATTAATGTTTTTGTGTCCTTTGGGTAGATTGCTAGGAGTGCAATTACTAGGAGGCAACTTTTAATTTTTGGTATGTCTCTTTCCACATTTATAGATTGGCAATTATAACCTCTTGAAACTGGAAGATTTATTTCTCTCCCTATTTTATTTCTCTCCCTATTCCTAGTAGCGAGAACAGAGTCTGGCAAATAGGAGATACCCAACTAACATTGAATGGACACCTTTCCTGCCTACCTTACATGAATACTGTGAAAGTCAGATGTGGTAGGCATGACATTATATTTTGAGTCCTACCCTAAAAGTCAGAGATACACACAAAATATCATGGAAGGTAGAAATGTTTTGAAAAGTCCAAATGGCATATTTTCCAGGCATATTTGGCACCTTTAATCATTCAAGCACAATTTATTAAGTACCTAATATGTTTTGTTTTGATGTATATATTGCAGTCTGTCTTTTGCACCATAATGCCATCAGTGAAAGGATCTTAAAAAAGAACCAAAGCAGGTAAAGTAAAAGAAAATGTGAAACAAAAACTGTCTCCTGAGAATAAAATATAAGGATTTCAGGATGGCTCTCATGCTACAAATGAGAAAAGGTGCCAGAAGATCTGTTTTTTATAGGCATCTAAAATGATGGTGACAATAAAGTAATTCTAGATTAGTGGACTGGCAGACTGGGATAATATACAAGGAAGCGCAGATGCCGGAGCTTCATTGATCACTGAAATGCCACCTGCTAAAATGCCAGAAGGAAGACACAATTAAAATTATGTAATTGAGGAAGAGCCTTTTTTCCTCACCAACTTAAACTTTCAGAAGTGTTGTCTACAGTATTATATGTGTGTTTATGTGTTTGTGTGTAATGATTTCCAAAATGATGATGCAGAAATATTTCACAAGTCATATTTAGATTGAGGCAAGACTGTGAGTCCGTGGGCTCTCTCCTCCCCTGCTCATTTTCCTATAGCTGACAGTGAGAATATACACTTTTATAACAGTCATCCCCTTTTATAGCTAAAGGGGTTGTTGTGAGGGATTGTGGGCTTACAACAATAATAGAAGTCTTACATATACTACACCTAATTTTCAGCAGCAGACAATGAAATTTGAAAGTATCCTGTTTAGATTTTGTGCCTTGGGGTGAGCATAAGAAGAGGAAGAGAATTCTTTTCCCATAATTTTGAAGTCAACATTGCATTTTAAACCAAATGCACACACATATGCCTGTACTTCTTTCCCCAGCTGCTCCTTCTGGTTAATTTGTTTACTTCTACAAAGCTCCATCTTGCCAGTGGTTTTATCAGCCTCTCTTGCTACTATAAATCTACCCTATTACTTAATATGCTACAGTAAATAATTTGTATTTGTAACTGTAAACAGTGCTAGCAACCTCTCTGGATGATTGGCACTAGACAAAGCCTGTAGAGTCTGTATTTGTCCATAGCAGATAAACCCCGGCTGTTTGTGTCCTGTGTTGAGGGCAAATGCAAAAATATGAGCTTCACACACTCTCTTGCAGTTGTTATTTACATCTTTCAACAAAATTTGAAGCAATAACTATTTTGGTTGTAGTATTATGTTTATCTGTTCTTTTTTATTTTTATTTTTTGGTGTAATTCTGTTTGACAGGTTGCATGGGATAATCAATAAGTTCTGCACAGGTTTAAGTGCCAGCCATGGAATATTAAAGAATGAATCCCACCAAAGGAACAGAAACACCTATTTAAAAGAAGTATTTATCTCAAATAATATGAGTTTTAAAGGATTAAAATCAGTGCAGTGATGTAGTTGAGAAAAAATCACTTTTTCATACATCTCCAGATGATATGAAATTCTCCAGTTGCATGCTGTGCAGACCACTGGCGGACTTGGGTTACCAGAATTAACTCTTCTAGCAAATTAGTATGGGAATAAGAGAATTGCTATGCAGCACAGTCTTTTCCTTGATATTCAGTGCCAGATTTTCTGAGTTTCTTTTTTTTCCCCTTTTCATTCTGCATTTATGCACACAAATGTGTATTTGTATTTGCGCACCAAAGCTATAATGATTCAGTACCTTCGTACATGATTTATGTGCACTAATCTTGTAATTAAGAGCACAGTAAATGCATGTGCAAAACCAGAGGCACTCAGAAAAGTCTTCATTGAATTTAAATGAAATCAAAATTTCTATTTAAAAACTGAACTGAATAAATACTACTCTGACATGAAGTATAATATACCATTTGTTGCTCCTTTGAGGCACCTTTTCTTCATTCCATCAATAATTTGTCACACTAAGATATGTAACGTATAGCCTGCAAAGCAGCAATCCAGGGATTGTTTCCTGTGACTTGAAAGAAAAATAATTCCCATACATGATACGTATCTCCAAAAACAGGGTAGAGTAAAGCAACTTGAAATACTATTGTATGCAATCGCTTATCATTATTGGGATAATGCTTTGGATTGTTTACCTCTTCAGTGGGACTTTTAAAAATCATTTTTAATGAAGTAACATTGTGTCATACCATTGTATAGATTATAGGGTGTGGATCATTATAAATCAACATCCACACATAATATACTATGTTCAACGCTAAACGCCTAACTCCATGATTAACCTAACAATGAATTCAACCTCTTTACCCAATTCACTGACCCCTCTTCTCCCTCCCCTTCTGGTAACCACTAATTTGGTCTTTTTAGTGTAAAGGTTTATTTTTGTTTTATTTAACTCATTTGTCTTGTGTCCTGATATACCACAGATGGGTGAAATCATATGTTTGTTCATCTCTCTGACTTACTTCACTAAGCATAATTTCCTCTAGATCCATCCATATTGTTGCAAATGGCAGGACTTCATCTTTTCAATGACTGAGTAGTATTCCATTATTTGCCTATATGACAGCTTCTTTATGCAATTATCTGTATGTGGACATTTAGGTTGTCTTCACCCCTTAGCTATTATTAAAAAAAAATGCTGCAGAGAACATGGGATAAGTGAACATATCTCATTAAATAACAGTTTTCCTTATTTTTTTGGGTGAATACTGCAATAACTAGATCCTACAGAATTTCTATTTTTTTAATGTTTTGAGGAATTTCCACACTGCTTTCCAGTTGTATATGCATTGAAATTCCTACCAACAGTATATAAGGATTATCTTCTCTCCACATCTCCTTGCTGTTTCTTGTCTTTTAGTTAACAGCCATTCTTACAGGTGTGAAGTTATATCTTGTAGTTTTGATTTGTGTTTTCCCAAATCCTAAATAATAAGAGATGATGAGCATATTTTTATATATCTGTTGGCTCTCTGCATATCTGTTTTGGAGAAATGTCTATACAGATGCTCTGCCCATTTTTCAAATTGGGTATTTAGGTTTTTTTTTTAATTGCTGAGTTTTATGAGTTTTTATATTTTGGATATTAACCCCTGTTGAAAGTATGTTTTGCAAATGCTTCCCCATTCAGTAAGAAGCCTTTTCATTTTGATGATAGTTTTGTTTCCACTATACAGAGGCTTTTCAGTTTGATGTAGTCCTTTTTTTAATTTTTGCTTTTGTTTTCCTTGCTTTTGTATTCTAATCCCAAAGACATATTTTAGACTAATGTTGAAGAGTGTATGACCTATTTTCTTCTATGTATTTTATGACTTCAGGTCTTACATCTAATTCTTTAATTCATTTTTAATTAATTTTTGTGTATGATGTTAGTGTTCTAGTTCATTCTTTTTAAATGTGATTATCCAATTTTCCCAGAACCATTTATTGAAGAGATTTTCCTTGCTCAATTATATGTTCATTTCTTATGAATTAATTGTCTCTCTGTGTGTAATTTTATTTCTGGGTTCTCAACTCGGTTCCATTGATCTGTGTAATTTTGTGTTTCTGTTTTTATTCCAATATCATGCTGTTTTGATTACTGTTGCTTTGTAGCATAATATCAAGACAGAGACCATGATATTTCCATTTTTGTTTTTTTTCCACAGGATTGTTTTTGCTATTTGGGATCTTTTTGTAATTCCAAGTGAATTTCATGATTTTTGGGTCATATTTCTGTGAAGAATGTCATTTGGGATTTAAATAGGGATTACATACATATATATATACAAATATGTATGTATGCATGCCTGTATAGCTAATATAGCCATTTATTGATTCTGAATCCACTAATCAATG
Organism: Scalopus aquaticus; assembly: GCA_004024925.1. Classification (NCBI taxonomy): domain Eukaryota; kingdom Metazoa; phylum Chordata; class Mammalia; order Eulipotyphla; family Talpidae; genus Scalopus; species Scalopus aquaticus. The sequence continues at coordinate 35,425 of PVIJ01005431.1, forward strand.
AGTACAGAATACCTTTCCATCTCTTTGTAGTTTCTATTTCTTTCAACAGTGTTTCCAATATACAGGTTTTTCATATCTTTGGTTAAATTAATTATGGGTATTTAGTTCTTTTTGATGTAATTGTAAATGGGATTGCATTCCTGACTTCTTTTTCTGCTAGTTCATTATTTGTGTATGGGAAATGCTGCAGATGTTTGTATATTAATATATAGCCTGCTACTTCATTATACTATTTATTTTTTGTTTCAAATAGCTTTTTATTGGAGCCTTTGGGTGTTCTGTTTATATTATCATTCCAGGGCCTCCCCAGTGGCGCAGCGGTTGGGTGCTGCGCTGTGGAGCTGTAGGCGGCAGGGACGCGAGTTCGACGCCTGGCTGGGGAGAATCCCACATGGTGCGGCAGATCTCTCCTGCCTCGCCCGCTGCTCCTCTCAGCAGTGTATTTCTGATCTGCCTGTTCTGCTCTCCACTCTGTCTCTGGTGAACCCTCTCGCCGCCCCATGCCTCTGGCCTGTGCCCCAGCTTGTATGTATAAATTAAAAAAAAAATTATATATTATCATTCCATCTGTAAATACTGATTATTTTACTCCTTTTCCAATTTGGATACCATTTTTCCCCTTTTCTGTTTAATTACATTGACTAGAGCTTCCAGTTTTATGTTAGATAATAGTGGTAAGAGTGGACATCCTGTCTTATTCCTGATCTTAGAGGAAAAGCTTTCAGTTTTTCACATCGACTATCATGTTGGTTGTGGGTTTGCCTTAGATGGCCTTTACTCTGGTGAGGTACTTTTCCTCTATTTGAATATTTGTTGGGGGATTTTTATCACAAAGAAATATTGAATCATTTATTTTTTAAAAGATATATTTATTTATGCATACAAGCTGAGATATAGGCAGAGGTGTGGGGTGGTGAGAGAATCCACCAGAGACAGAGTGGGGAGCAGAACAGGCAGATAGACTGAAGTACACTGTTGAGGGGAGCAGCGGGCGAGGCAGGAGAGATCTGCTGCGCCATGTGGGAAGCTCCCTGGCTGGGGATCAAGCTCATGCTGCAGTGGCTCTGGATAGCTTCATAGTGCTGTATTTAACCTTCCGTTTGTTGGTGTGGTGTATTGTGTTTACGCATTTGCATATGTTGAACCATCCTTCCCTCCCTGGAATAAGTCCCACTTGATAATGTTTTATGACTATTTTAGTGTTTTGTTTAATTTGCTGTGCTAATTTATGTAATATGTAATATAATTCAATTTGCTACTGTTTTGTTGAAAATGCATCTATTCATTTCTTTCATTTCTAATTATTTACTTGAGCTTTCTCTGTCTTTGTGATCTGAGTTAGATGTCCTCAAAGAGCCTGTTATTGGCTTCATTGATGTTTTGAATTGTATTTTTGATCTCTGCTTTATTTCTGCGCAAATTTTTATAATTTCCTTCCCTCTACTGAATTTTGGCTTTGTTTTTCCTGCTTTTTCTATTTCCTATAAGTTTTCTGTTTCTGATTCCCTTATTTCCTGAAGTTGACCTGCTAGTATCGCTTTTGTTATGTCACATAGCTCTGTTATGTCATGTCTTCTCTTTCATTTTTTCTCTAGGAATATTTTTATATTTCCCCTTTGATTTCTTTGTTCATCTAACCATTATTCAACAGCCTGTTGTTTGTCTCTTTATATTTGTTTTTTCCCACGAGAGTATGACTCTTTCTTGAAAAATTACGTTCATAATTCATTGATCCCCTAAAGGGCTATAGAAATTTGAAGTCTGAGGGGTACTTGGGATTAGTTTATCATTATTTCAGTTTGTAGTGGACACCATATCCCAGTATCTGTTGTATTCACCTTTATGTTCCAGTGATTAGACACTGATGGAGACATAGAGTTCCTAAGTATTTTTTAATAAGTGAAAGGATTTAAGAGCGACAATTCTAATAACCTATGTAACCTGACAGATTTACATAATTAGCAAGTGACAAAGCCCTGATGGGTTTTCATAAACTAATGATAAGTATGTTAATTGACCAAACTACTTTGCAAAATAGTGTAGCATTAGCTAGTTAATTTGAACATAAGCATAACCTGGGATCCTGCATTCCATTCCCAGATATATATCTGAGAGTAATGCATGTTTATGTGTTGCAGAATATAAGGAAAACTATGTTCATAGAAGCATTGTTTAATCTATCCTCAAGCTGGGTTCAACCTAAATGTTCCTTAATGGTGGAATGGATAAACAAGTGTGTATATAGTCACATAGTGAAATAATACACAGCAATTCAAATAAAAGAGCTTGCAAATTGAAAAATGCAAAGGTGCATAAAATACAATTCCGTTTATACAAAACTCAAAAACATTGTTTAGAGAAAGTTTACAGGGGCGACACAATTAAGATCAAAGAAATTAGCACTAGAAAGTCAAGGTACTGGCTGCCTTGTGGGAAATAAAGAACAGTGACTAGAAAGGGATATCTGGGTTTGGGAGGGTATCTGATGTCATGTTCTATTTCTTGAACTGATTGACTATTACACTAGTGATCACTTTATAATTATTTATTAAACTCTTTAGGAAGGTGTTATGTAATTTGGTATAAATATATCTCAACTGTGTTGGTAAAGTAGTTAGTTCACTTATACTTATCAGGATCTATTTAAAGCAGTTGGAAAGCATATTGGTTTTGAACTCTCCCTGCAAGAAGCTGTTGGCAAAAAGTTGTATATTTTTCCAGATTTATTGAGATATAATTGACATAGAGCATTGTGTAAGCTTAAGGGATATAATAGCCTATTTGATATATGCGTATTGCAAAATAACTACCACAATAAATCACCTCACATAATTACCTCACATCCATTACCATACGCAATTACAATTTTTTTGGTGATAAAACTCTTAAGATCTTATCTCTTAGCAACTTTCAGATATATATTATAGTATTATTAACTACAGTAGATCAACAACAGATGATCACTGATAATCAATACTGTTCCTATCTAGGTATCATAACCTTTAATGTTGGGATGTTAAGAAACTAATCAACTGTTAAGTGTTCTAACCCTTTGTGTCACTATCTAAATGAAACTACTGAGACCAAAATAATTGGCTTAGATACCCCGGAGAGTTAAAGACCAAAAGTGCCAGTCTTGTTTCTCCCTAGTACAGTAGAATGTTTTTCCAAAATTTTTTCCTGTCGATAAAATTAAGGGGAAAATGTTTATCTCTCTTTTCCTATCTAATTTAAGGTTTCTTTTCTTTGAGACATGTAACTGTTCATCTTATAATTCTTATTTTTCCAGTTGTCTTCCCTTGGTAGTCTAGTTGCAGTAGGGTGAATAGGGTAGGACCATAGCTTAACAATTTTTACTGAATCCACAATGTGCTAAATTTGCACAAATAATTAGTTGATGTTTTTGTGCAGAGGAGGTTCAGATGGATGAAAGATTTAGATTTGTGTAAAAGTTCTTGATCATCAAGAAGTTCATTAGACTGAAAACCAAAGTTTGAAATTAGTTGTTTGAGTTTAGACCCTACAATCTTCCTTCTTAGTAAATAGCCATTAGATTCTGATACTCTGGCCCAAGGAAAGCAGAGATTAAGTTTAATCGGCATGAAATTTATTGGGTTCGAGAATCTACAATGAGTAAAATGTTTCTTGGCCTCAGAATTACTGAAAATTTTACCAGAAACTTTTATGAAGTGACAGATTGAACTTAACCTGAAGAATTTAGCTTTTGCTATTTTAGTGTGAATATTGACTTATTTTTGAATAATATATATATATATATTCACTATGACATGCATAACATTTATAAAAGGCACATACCATGGAAACTACAAAGAAAAATAACTCTTTCCACTGCAATAGCTCCTCTAGTTTCCATAAATAAGTGAGATTTGGGCCTGAAACTGGAGTCAATTTGAATGTTTTTGTATAGCCTTTATATGACTTTAACTTCTCATCTCAACTGCTTAATTTGAGAAAACCGAATTTTAAAAGGACACAATCAACTCTCCCTGAAAGTATTTATTCTAATACTTTTTGTAAATTGAAATTCAATGTAGGGAATTTTGGAAATACTGTGTAAGACAATGGATCCTCCATTTTCTTTGAGAGAATTGCAAGCACAGACTGGATCCTCCATTTTCTTTGAGAGAATTGCAAGCACAGACTGAAACCCTTTACGTTGGTGATGACATTTCCATTCCCACATTCCTAAGAAAGCTCAAGGAGCAAAAGCTAATCATCCCAATAGAGCTGGTGAGAAAAACAGATTTCATCTGTCATCCTCCTTCCTGGGAATGTGTTCTCCCTGATAAAGGGAGTTGATCCAGATTTCAGACATAACATCCCAGAACTGCACTGAAAGCCACTGGAAAAACACTGGAAAGGGCTATGAGTGTATAAGATGTATTTGTTCTACATATCTAGCAGATCACTGTTTATGTGATTAATAGTAAGATGCACCTTGACTTAGAACAGTTTCTTCCTTATTACTCAGTTCTCCATGTGCTGTAACCAGTCTTTAAGATAAAAGCAAAAACACAAACAAAAACAAATGAATAAAATAGTGCCTAAAGATCATATTTCAAAAATTGGAGTATAGAACTGAAAATACATAATTAATAATAGTGGAGTATAGAACTGAAAATACACAATTAATAATAGTGACAACTACTTACCAAGGATTTAGACTAATACTTTGCATGAAATTATCAGTTATTCCTCACAGTTGCATTAAGATGTATAATATATCTTGCAGGAAAGAGAAATTTGGTAGGACAGATTAATTCAGTCTTCAGGTTACCCAAATAACAAGATAATTTGAATATCGTTTAGAGATTTTGCTTCAAATATTCAATATACTCTCATGCTAACTCCAAATTTCTTTATCTTCCACTCACATCACTGTATTTTCACATTTTCTCCTTGGTTCATGTATTTATTTGTTGTTATATTGATTAGTTAGTGCTGTGCCAGCTTCCAAAAGGAATTCACATGAGTAGATCTGTAAACATGGTTTTGTACAAATCTCAGTTTAAAAAAAAATATTTTCTTTGACACAACTCACTTTCTGACCTTGAACCCCCAGGAACTGATAGAAAAATTAAAGTGAGTTCTTGCAGCATTCTCATGCTCCCTGGGGTGGTTCCACAGCTCTGGTGTCTTTCAGAGTACTTGACCTTTCTTTCTCAGGTCACAATATAAGCAGGAGCCTTAGAGAAGCTCCATGGTCCCTGACTGTATAATCCCTCCACTCTCCACTGCTTGGAGCTAACACCTGGGGCCTTTCTGCCAGTACACTGTACTTAGTCTCTTTAGGGTCTGACTACTTCAGTGGGGGTACCAGGGAAAGGCCCATCCTTGCTGTTCTGGGTGTTGCTGGCCATTCTCTGTTTTTTCTCATCCCCTCTTCATGTCATCCACAAACATCCTTTCCCTTCCTTTACTTTTCTTTGAGGATGGTAGATATGTAGAAAACCAAGCAATAAATGCTTGTTTGCTGTGTCTCTTCTCTACCACGTATGAAATACAGTCAGCTTCCTGCTAGAGTGGGTGTAAAAGAGAAATGAGAAAAAAGTGAGGTTTGCTACTGTTACCCAATCATATGTAAATACAGATAATACTATACAAAATTAGAACTTTTAATCAGTTCTTACATAACTGATAAAAGTGGGTAGAAAATTTACCTTTGAATAAAAGCTAAGCATACAGCTGTGAGTGCCTAGGAGAGAAAAGTGTACCATTTACTTGAGAGATCTTGAAGTATTCCAGAAATATGTTCTGACATTCTTTATTCAACAGAATTCTGGCATTAGATGTATAGTTGTTAGATAACATTTCTTGTGTATGTTTTCTACAAAGCTGCTGCTTACTGTTTTCATTCTTGTTTGTATATTTTTGTTTCACAACTATTTCTTGTAGTATCTCATTCACAGTATAAGCGGAGAGAACATAGCACTAAAGACCAATTGAGAAAGAGGTAATTGTATAAGGGATCAAAGCAATTAGGTGACAGCACACAACTTCTTGATTTAATTTATGAATGCATTTATTGCCATGCAATCTCATCCCAAGGGGATTTGAGAAGGCTACACAAATACCACACTGTACAAAAGATAAAATAAATAATAAAGTAAATTGGAATGTTATGGGAATGGAGGCTCTTAGGAGGTAGTATAAAGCCAAGGTTAAAATTAGCACTCAAGGTTACTTGTTAAAACTTAACTCAAAATTTTTACTTGAGTTTCTTAATGAAGAACCCAGATTGAAACACAACTTTATTTTTTTTCTATTATTTTATTGAGGTAACATTGGTTTACAGTACTGTGTATGATTTAGAAATATAGGATCACAATTCTTCAGATCTATGTTACCACACAGCAACCACCACCGAAGTACTCATAGTTCTCATAAACCATTATGTCTCCTCACCTCTTTTTTTCCAGACCATCCTCACTGTATAGTGGCCTCAATTTTGCAGTCACATTCTGTGGTTTGAATACAAACATTTAGACACTTCATAGTGTCCAAAAGATAAAAATGAACCAGACATCTACGCAAAGGTAACTTGCCTGTTCTTAATACCTGAATGATATCTCTTCCATGAATGTATGTTGTATACATTAAGGAGAAACTCTCCTAAATAGGAAACAGTGTCCTCTACTTAAAATACACACGCGCGCACACACACACACACACACACACACACACACACACACACAAAGCGTCATATGAGTTTCTGATGTACAGTGTTGTGATTAATAAAGTCATAGGGAATGTAGATACTGGGTGTACATTGCAGCTGTATGCTGTAACCTGTGTGAACTCATCCCGCGGACAGTAAGATCACCAGCTTCATAGCATCGTGAGTATAAGTAATTCCTATGAAGAATGATGTCTGGTCAATACAGATAAGCAGTTTGCATTAGCCTCTACTATTGTCATCATTCTTCATAATTATTCTTTAAAATTCTTCATAATGATTCAACACATATTTTATTAAGTGCTTGCTATATGCAAGGCTCCATTAAGACACTGGGAATGCAGCACTAAGCAAAGTAGATCAAAATCCTTGTTGCAGAGATTGAGTTAAACTAGGAGGCGGCCGACAATAATCAAAATATATAAATAAAATGCCTAGTAGGGAGATGACCATAAATGCTTTGGAACAAAATAGGGATGAGAATAAACAGTGCCAAGGGTGTGGGTGTGGGTGGTCTCAGTTTTAAATAAGGTGTCTTCTGAAGGGTACAAGGAAGGCATGAGCATAATGGAAGAAAAGCATGCCAGAAAGAGGAGCGGAATAACGTTTATGAGTATTTGAGGATGACAAGGGGAGCTGCTTGGCTGAAGCAAGGGACTGAAGGGGAGAGTGACGGGAGAAGGAGTCAGGAAGCTAAAGAGGGGCCAGACCCGTAGGACCTTGTAAGACCCTTGTCACCTTTTGAATATGATGGAGGCTGCTGTAGAATTTGAGCAGAGGAGTAAATGATCTGGCTTACATTTTAATGGGCTCATCTGATTCCTTTGAGAGGATGCTTTAGGATGTATCCTAAAGGTGCACAGCAGCAGTAACTTGCATCATGATTGTAGCACTGGAGATGGAAGAACTAATCAGTGTTTGGATATTTTTGAAGTTAATGACAGTTATGATGAAAAATTATGGTGGATGTAGGAAAACTGGGAGCATGATGGCTCCCAGATTTTAGTCTGGGCAGATAAGATAGATTTGATGTCAACTGGATGAGATCACATATGTAGTAGGGGAAGAAGGTGGGTAGAGCCACTTTTAGGGAGAATAATATCAGCCTCACCATTATCAGTTTTTATTAATACTGTTACTATTTTCGTCAGAGCAAAGTGATGGCATACTCCCAAAATGTAATTGAGAGAAAACACTTCAGTGAGGATCTGAGAGAATGCAATATAAGTGTGCAGCTTTTTGATGGTCCAACTAAAGCAAGGATAAAATTTAGGATATTAACAGGAATTAATGAGGTGCTCATCCTTCTGGCAACCTTCCATGTTATTTCTTACAACTGCAATGTTGATAATATTTTGGACAACAGAGAATTCTTTGGCATGAAACTGTCGTGTTTTTTATGCTACTGCCTAGGGAACATCCATGAGCTTTGGTAGCCAATTGAGTGGAGAGTGTAATTAATTATCTACAATGAAAATGAAAAAAGCTGCACTTCAAGTGATAATTATCCCACCTCCACATAGATAAAGGTGAAGGAGTAAATGGTCAGTAGTAAAATATTTTCCCCAGAAAGAACCCCTAGACAAATGGGAAAATACAAGCTCCCAAATTCTTTTCCACAGAGCTTTGCTCTAATGAGTTTAACTGGATAAAATTTCAAAGCAGTATTACCAATCACCTACCACAGAAAAATTTCATTAGTGAGCCCTTGAGAGTTTTAATTTTAAAGTGATATAACTTCTTGATGAATTCCACAAGACTAATTAAGTTGCAAAAATGCATATCTGAGTAGCTAAGTGGGTTAACCTTCTATGAGGTGTTATGATTGCAAGACAGTTTAGTTTGGGGGACATCTCCCTTACATAGAGACTATTTGCTTTTAAAATATTAGTCCTTAAGTCATTTTTCTTGACGATAATTGGACATTATGTCTAGTTGTCTATTAAGGTTTTTCTTATTTTGAAGTAATGATAATACAACATTGGCAATTTTATGTTTACTGTTTCAAGTCATTTGGAAACCTCTTAGAGAAGGAGGGGAAAGCATACTGCATGTTCAGACCACTTAAAATTATTATCTAAATTTGGTCAGTCTTTCTGGAAAAGATGACAGCTTGAGAATTTGGGGTGGGAAGTGGATGTCCTGATAACAATATTTAGAAAATATAAAAATTGGGGAAAATCTGCAACAACACTGGACATAGGACAATGAAGTCAAAACTGCCACTAACTTAAAAGGCTTTCTGCTAGAACCAGTGGAGATAGAGCCTGAATAAAGAAGAACTCCTTTAAAATCACTGGCCCAGAGGAGAAGGATTATCGCATAAGAATTATACAGTTGATATCCTGGAGGACAAAGACTTGGAGGAGTGAACTGAGAGACCAACTAGCGAACCCAACATAGGACCCTGTTGGATTACATAGATCAGCAGAAATCTCATGTATTGTGGAGTACCACTAGAGCTTAGAACAGGGAACAATAAAAGGAATAGAACAGCTGCAGTAACTAGGACCGCAGCAAGTTGGCGCAACACTCTAGTGACTTCCAACTTGAAACTGAACTAGGACACCAGGGGCTGTTGATCTGCAATAGTGGTATCCTGAGACTGAGAGGGAGGTTTCATTGATTGGAAAGTTAGTGAGATTGGTCCAAAGTAATTAGACCATTTGTACACCTGGAAGAAGGCAAGGTCTCATCAAATCTAACCTCTAACCAAGAGGCTTCTTCAGAGACACAGGAGAAAGCCTACCACAATGAGCTTGACATGCCAGGATCTTCAGAACATTAGTAGCTCCACTCCTGTCATACATTGTATCAAAATAATGTGTGGGCTTCAAAAAAATTTATCTAACAGCAAGTGAACATGAGGAAACCTACAAAGAATCCCCTTGCCCTGTTATTTTTGTGGGGAGAACCAAGCATTGATAACTTTGCCACTTTTGAAAAATTAACAAAAAAAAAATTCGAAGTGGAGTCTATGGAAAGGGATTATAATAACATAGAGCATAAAGCATTCAAGAGACAGAGGAAAAGTATTTTTGAAGAAATTTATGCTATTTTTTAGGACAACAAAATTGAATGAAAGGTACAGAGATTTCCCATAAACCCCCTTTCCCCACATATTATTAATCTCCCCATAAGTAACACCTCCCACTTAAGTTGTCATTTGTAACAATTGATGAACCTACAATGAAACCTCACTATTACCCAAAGTCTATAGTTTATATTATTGGCTCACTCTTGGTGTCACATATTCTGTCAGTTTGGAGAAATGTATAATGCCATGGATCCATCATTATGGTATCTATATAGGATATTTTCACAGTCCTAAAAATCCTCTGTGTTCTGCCTATTCATCCTTCCCTTCTTCCCATAAACTCTGGCAACCACTAATCTTTTTACTATTCCATATGTTTGCCTTTATCAGAATGTTGTGAAGTTGAAATCATATGATATGCAGCCTTTTACATAATTTCTATTGTATTTTAATGACTTGATAGCTCATTTATTTTTAATGCAAAGCAATGTTCTATTGTCTGAATGTACCACAGTATATTCATTCTTGGTTACTTCTGAATTTTGGCAATTATAAGTAATGCTGCTCTCAACATCCAAAAACATATTTTTGAGAAAGATTTTATATGTGCAGCAAAATATTTGAGATTATATTTGCTCTGTCTTTTTGACAAAGGTAGAAAACATGGACTATGGAAGACAAGCGATAAAAGGTAAAAGAAGAGAAATTATTAAAATGGAGCTGTCTGAAAGACAAACAGAAATTTGAAGAGAGATCAGTAATATGAGGATGAAGGTTATGACGTTATGAAAGAATTTTAAAATTTTTTAAACCAATGCAGAGCAGAAACTATATATACAACAGTAAATCAGACAAGTAATATAGATTTCAAAATGCAGATAACAACAAGAAACACTGAGCAGAGAAAAAGATGTGATGTACAAAAAAAGTGTTGCTAAAGAAATCAGAACATATTAAAATGATATTAAAACACGTAATAGAAGAAAACATTTCATACCTAAAGATATAATTTGATACTTAGCAAAATTTATAGAATTAATTTTAAAAGTCTCTAAGATATGGCTATAGAAAAGATATTGAAATTTAAGTGAAAGGAATCCAAGAACCATTCCAGCAGGAAATAGTGAATAAATTGCATTCTTCTCATCAAGGAAACTTCTTCAATCTCTCTTCCACAGCTGTAGAAAAGAATAAACTGTAGCTAGCCTTTCCCCTCCCCTTTTTGGTCTACTATGGAACACTTCAAATATATACAGAAGTAGGAAAACTCATATATTAAACTCATATGTACCCATCCCCAGTTCAACATTATCAACTCAATGTCAACCTGGTTTCATCTATATATCTTCACCCACTCACTGCCCTTCACCCTCAAAACTGAAAATTTTGGAAGCGACTCCAACACATTGTGTCACTTCTTTCATAAACATTTCAATGTAAGGACTCTTTTTTTAAAAACAACATAACTGAAAGCCACTGCTATACCTAAAAAATACTTCTGTGCTATCATCCAATAGCTAATCAGTATATAAATCCCATGTATAGTCATAAATTGTAACTTGATAAGTATCTAATGTGTAAGTTAATCTATAAATGTTTCTTCACATTCTTTTCTTGCAAATTGTTTGTTGAAGAAATAGTTTTTTCCCCCCCATTTCCCCCATTTTACAGACCTTGAGGAAAACACTTATGATTTAAAAATACTGAATTTAGTCAACTAGTCACTTATTTGTCCATGAAATTAGAAACCTATTTCCTGGAATCCAAGCAAAATTTCTTGAAATATAAAATAAAACAATAAAATGCAGGAAAATAAAGAATCTCAAACTAGAAACGCTGTGATAATGGAACTGGCAATGAGAATAGGATTAAGGTGCAAGTCTGCCTTACAAAGTAGAAGAAAACTATCATGAATGGTTCTTTAAAGATATATAATGCATGCCCTGTAATCCTAGATAGTTTCATTAATACTACATCAAACTGATTTTTTTTCTTTCATAGTGGATAATCGATTTATTTCTTCCTCATGCTTGAGTAGATAATTAGAAATGCAGTTCAGGAACTAAAAATCAAGTTTTAAGAGCTAAGTACTTGGTTGTTTTTTCCAACAACTTCTTAATATTACTCATAAGTACAAATATATTGAAGGCAATTTGACTAGTTGTTAATTATTACTTGTCACTAAATTCTGGACTAAATTCTGGACTCAACATCTGCATCTTATATTTTTTTCAGTTGCAGGTCAGCCAGCAAAAGTCTGTATGTTTTTCTCACTTGTGTACTCGAGAGTTCTTAGAATGTCTTCCTAATATCCTGATATGAACTCCAACTGCGCTTTTCCCCCTTTGTTTTAGGATTGATATGTCCTTTGTGTGAGATCTTTAATGCTGATTAAGGAATGATTGGTGATTAAAGACAGCCCTTCATTCATGACCCTGAGAATATTTAATAAAGGTTGAATCCATACATGTTCTCCAATTCTTTCTCTAAGATTCTTGAGTTTCCAAAATTTGCTTCACTGAATTACTTCTCCAGCATGAGTTATATGATGTTCCCCAACATAGTTCCCTCTGCTTGTAAAAATATCACTTACGAAAGTCTGTGTATAATCAATGAGGAAAAGCCTTCAGTAATCATTCACCTCCAAGTGACATAAGTCAATTCATATTGGAGAGAAACCATACAAGTGTCTATGTGGGAAACATTTTATGCATATTCTGTCCTTAGACAACATCAGACACTTCACACTGATGAGAAACCATATGAATTATTTTTTTAAAATATAAGCAATTTTTTTTCTGAGTAATAAGTACTTTTAATATATATTAATTTTATAGCTTTTACATTATTGTGTATTCCCCATAGGTTACCTGCCACCAATTCATCCATGAACCATCATCATAGTCCCTTATGCTCTTTTTTCCTCTGTTTTGAACCCTTATCCTCCCCCTCCCTTGCTGAATGTCTCTTATTTATGGTTGCCTGCTAGTTTTGTTGTTGTTGTTGTTATTTTCTCCTCCTGATCTCTTAATTGGTACCCCTGTATTCCTCCTATAAGTGAAACCATTTGATATTTTTCTTTCTCCTTCTGGCTTATTTCGCTGAGCAATATCCCTTCTAGCTCTACCCATGTTGCTGTGAATGGCATGAGTTTATCTTTTTTGATTGCTGAATAGTATTCCATTGTGTATTGTACCACATATTCTTGATCCAGCCATCTAGTTTTGGGCATTTGGGTTTCCATATCTTAGATATTGTAAATAGTGCTGCAATAAACATAGGGGTGCATGTATCCTTTTGGATTAATGTTTTTGTGCCCTTTGGGTAGATTCCTAGGAGTGGTATTGCTGTGTTATATGGAAGCTCCTACACTGCTGGTGGGAATGCAGACTGGTCCAACCACTATGGAAAGCTGTATGGCAGTACCTCAAACTGCTCAAAATGGAGAAACCATGTAAATTAATGTGGAAGAGTCTTCTTCCAGTGCACCCACCTACATAGACACCGGAGAATTCACATAGCAGGATAAACTTCATAAATACAATGAATGTGGGAACACACTGACCAGAGAGCTAACTTCAGTCATACTAAAGAACCATGATTGAAAAACTCCATGTCTGTAATCATTGTGGAAAGGCCTTCAGTGATCATTTATTCTTTAATAAACATACACAGATTCACATTGGTGAGCAGCCCTGCTTCTCTGGGAGTGGCCTTATGTCAAATTTGAGTGTTGGTGTGTACAAAAATTTGGAGTAGGAGTAACATGTAAAATAGTAAAAGAAAGCAGAAAAGTCTTTACTAAAAGATAACACTTAAAAAATAGGTGCTTATAAAAAAGAAGTTTCCTGTAATCCTTCACAGGCATGCGTATGTCTTGTTTTCTGGTTACTTTCTGTTCTCTACTTTTATGTCTTTAGTCAGAAGTCCTTCATTGGCTAACCAAATAACACCTATCCATCCCTTATCCTGATTTAAATTTCTTATTTGCTCTTAAACACTGCTCAGAATACTATTATTATCTGCATTTTTATTTATTATTTATTTTCTGTCTTCCTCCACTAGAATATAACCTACATTGCTATATCCTTATGTTTTAGAGCAATGAATTTACTCAATATTTGGTTAATGAGTGACCCACATCATCTCTCACTTTGCTTACGTGTAAAATCATATCACTCTAGTAATATGAGTTATGGTGTGGGCTTCAGCACGCATCCATTATGATTTTACCCTGCTTTTGCCGCAATTGAGGAGCTTTCGCTCTAGTTTGGAACCATTGGTTAAGTAGCCTAATGCTGTGTTGATTCTTACAGGTGTTTTTCCTGAAAATTCTCCCTTAGGTTAGTTGCATAATGGTTTCTAGATAGTTTCCATCATTCACATGGTACTGAGATAAATGGCAGTTGAGGTATGTACCCCAACATGGAAAATGGGGGAAAGCAACAATGTCATTCTGTTGGCATTATGGAGGAATGCTTTGCCCCTTTTGGGGGGAATGTCTCTCTAAGATATTCAGTAGATTTTCATTAAATCTTTCTTGAGAGTCTCTTGCTGAGGAATGGACGGTCCTAGATATCTGAATTCCACTAGGTGGAGCACTTTCCACACCAAGGGTTTCTGGAAATCTTCCTCTAATGGTATCAGAAGTTCTAGGGTAAGTGAGCATCCATTTGTGTCTTCTGCTCTTGGGCGCGATAAGTTGGGACTAAAAGGTCAAGTGTTCAACTACTGCTAGAATATTCCCTAATTAAGCACAAAGGTCTATGCACACTAATTCTAATGTTTCCCGTGTTACTTTTTTCAAGTTAAGCTGCTTGCATAGATAGAACATTTTACTAGAAGCAGTAGGTACAAGTTATACATTAAGATCTGATGGCTTATGCAAATTTTAGGGAAAAACATCACTTTAGATTACTATAAAAATTTATGTCCCATTCAGATATCTGAAATCGTGTAATGTTCTCAAAATCAGGGATATATCATGGAAGAAGGCCAGTTTTACTCTCTGACCTTCAACTAATAGGACAAAACTTTATTTGTGAACTCACTATTAATGTAAAATTTTATTTATTTTTATTTTTTAAATTTTTATTGACCTTGTAATTGTTTTGACAGTGTAAGATTTCCCCCTCAGGTTAATTCCCATAGCACTCCCACTACCAAAGCACCCAGAATCCTCAACCGTAGTCTATTGTGTTCTCCCCTTCCCCATTCCCCTACAATTCACCTCCCCCATCTCGATCCTCGGATTATGATCAGCTTTCAAGGGTTGGCTTTAATGTTTGTCTTTGACCCTTTGTTTGCTTTCTCTATATTCCATATATAAGTGACACAATCTGGCATTTACCTTTCTCCTTCTGGCTTATTTTGCTCAACATAATCCCTTCCAGCTCCATCTTTGTTGCTGCAGATGGCATGAGCAAGGTGTAGTATATACTCAGTGGAATACTACTCAGGTGTAAAAATGAAAAGATAAACTCTTTTCTTTTGCGATAACATGGATGGAGCTAAAGGGGTTAATGCTAAGCAGGATACATCAGAAGGAGAAAGACAAATACTGATCATTTCACTTATATGTAGAATATGGAGAAACAAAACAGGGTTCAGATAAAACCAAATTAATAGCAAAGCCTTGAAATATGACTGGAGCACTGAAGCTAGAGTGGGAAGGGGAGGAGAGAGATTAAAGTGGGGAGGGAGCCAGTGGATATGGTGAACTGTGAGGTCTTGGTGGTGGGTTGATGTGGTAATATACACCTGAAGAGTATGATCATATACCTCTATATCATATACAGTGTTTTAAACGAATATTACATCAATAAAAAAATTTAGTGGGTAAATTAATAAGGATGAAAATACTAACTTGCGGCCAATACACCTTTCTTTACTGAAACTGAATATAAGGCTTTTTATTTTTTTTAACTGTGATAACATTGGTTTACAACACCACGCAATTCAAAAGTGTAGGGTCACACCTCCTCAGATGCATGTCAGTGTACCATATCCATCACCAAGTCACCCATAGTCCTCCACGGTAGTTAAAATGTCCATTGCTTGTATGAAATTTGTAATTATTCCTTGGAAAAATTTGTCCTGTACTCACAGATAATATTAATTATTAGAACAAAATTAAATGAATTACTTCTATGTTGATAAACAAAGGACAATGAATGAAAGTCACCATGATAGCTGGGATATTTGGAAAATAATTGCTTTCTCAAAAGTTGGTTAAAAATTAAATTTTCTGGGCCTCCCCGGTGGCGCAGCAGTTAAGCGCTGCGCTGTGGAGCTGTCGGCAGCGGCAACGCGAGTTCGACGCCCGGCCAGGGAGAATCCCACATGGCGCGGCAGACCTCTCCTTCCTTGCCCGCTGCTCCCCTCAGCAGTGTATTTCTGATCTGCCTGTTCTGCTACACGCTATGTCTCTGCTGAACCCTCTCGCCGCCCCACGCCTCTGGACTGTACCCCAGCTTGTATGTATAAATAAAAAAAAAAATAAATTTTTTTTAAAAAATTAAATTTTCTGTGAATGTACACAAAGACAGTTGTCTTAATGAGAATATTCCTGCGAGTTCAACCTGGAGAGTTGGTAAAATTCTAACAAGAGCTTCTTGGATGGGCTTAGATTGTTGAGAACCAGAATCTGAAGTTGTGGGGGGGTAGTTAGAGGTGTTATCATAAGAAGCTAGCTGGAAAGTGCATTAGAGAATTTCAGTGAGATTTCAGGCAATGAGTATTCTTCATGGAATCCACAAAGCTCACTTAGAGTGAATGTCAGCATTTGACATATACCAAGCTAAGAGAGTAGTTACTATCCAGCTTCTAGTGTTTTCACTTCAAGAAGCTATTCCCAATACTTAACTCTTCCCATCACCTTTCAAACATCAGCGCATTGGTAATCCATGAAATTGGTATAGGGGAAAGATAGAGTTGCTTTAGGTGGGGTCGATAGGAACATTGTCCCCCTTTCCCCCTTTTCATCTATATCATGCAGTAGGACTTTGTACTATTTAAAAGCGAGAGAAGAGATCTGCCTGATATTTTATCCTAGGATAATAAGGAGTTATCTAGGCCCCCCGACAGAATGAGTTTTCAGCATCAGTCCTAAAAAAATACAACATGATTGCCTTGTTTTGCCCCTTTCTTTTGCCCTTTGAATTTATCATATTATGTATAATATATGATGCATTTATATATAATTTGCTATGTGATCACATACTATATATGGATATACTATATGCTGTAGAATTACGCATTATGTGAATTACACATTGCATACTGTATGTATATTAAATATACAGTATATATAGAGTGACATTAATTTGTTCATTTTGTTAGTGAGATTCTTTATAGACAAAATAGGTTTTTGCTTCATATTCTTTGACACTTGAGATAGTGTTAAATTCAGTATGATTATGATTTTGTCAGTTTCATTCTATACTAACAGACATTGCTTTCTAGGCTTTAAAGCTGTATTAGATGCGGAATGACTTGTGATTATTATATAGTCTTAGATGCCTTTCATTCTTTCAATCTTATTTTTTCATATCAGTGTTATCAACTTTGCTTTCTTTCTATTAATATTTTCCTAAGAATTTATTTGACATTTCTTTATTCTCAAATTTATGTTATTTTATTATATGGAATTTGGTGCTCTTTGGCAGCACATATACTAAAATTGGAACAATACAGAGAAGATTAGCATGGCCTCTGTGCAAGAGTGACACATTTGTGAAGCACTCCATATTTTTAGGGAAAAAAAAAAAAGATTGTGGGATTTAGGTGCATATATCTTTGCCCCTTTCCCCAATCTGATGATTACTATTTAAAATTAAATATATCGAATGGTTTCACTTATAACAGGACTATAGGGAGGCCAGGTGGGAGAGAGACAATCAGTGGGAGGGGCAGGGAAGAGGGAGGCGGAGGGAGGGAAGGAAAAGGGCACAAAATGGAATAGAAAAGAACACAAGGGACCATGGAGATGGATCACGGGTGAATTGGTGGTGGGCTACCCAAGGGGAATACAAAATGTAAAAGACATAAATAACAATAAAAATATATATTACAAAAAATAATAATAATAAATAAAATTAAATATATATTTTGGTCTTATTTCTACCCTGTTTTTCTAGCTTATTTCTGTACTACTAAAAATTGCCTTTAAGGGGGCCTCCCTGGCGGCGCAGCGGTTGAGTGCTGCTCTGTGGAGCTGTCGGCAGCGGCAGCGCACGGTGCGAGTTTGATGCCCAGCCTGGGAGAATCCCACATGGTGCGGCAGACCTCTCCTGCCTCGCCCGCTGCTCCCTTCAGCAGTGTATTTCTGATCTGCCTGTTCTGCTCCCCACTCTGGCTCTGGTGAACCCTCTCGCCGCCCCACGCTATGGCCTGTACCCCACCTTGTATAAATAAATCTTTAAAAATAATGCCTTTAAGGTTCTAAGTGACATATTTAAATAAATGTTTTGTAATCTATTAAAAATCTAATCAATATGTGTACAACCTTTTGCTGTGAAAGAAAAAAGACCTTTACCACAATTTCCCCCCTGTTTTTCTCCCTCTCTATCTTTTAGATTTTGTGGTAGCTATTCACAACATTAGCGCTAATATATTAGCTGTGTTTTTTCCTTTATGCCTCTTTCATGAATCCTTACGTAAGAAAATCAGCACTTTTGACAGCTGTAATATAAACAATTTGAAGTTAAGTGCATATTTTTCTGAGCTCTTTCTTTACTTTTTATCTCTTACTTTCTTATATCTTGGGTATTTTTTTGTTTGTTACTTTCTCAGAAGTGAAATGTTAAAGGCCAATGAACCAAAACATGTTCAGGTTTTAAATACATTATGAATATGAATTGAAAATACTAATTTAACTGGCCATAAGAGTTGATGTTTGCTTTTGTCTCATAATTATCATTCTATGTTTTTCCTAACACTTCATGTTTTAGGTTAAAATTCTAATGTAGGTATGATTCTTTTGGTCATGGAAATACCATATTTTTAAAAATTTTCTGTACAGTTTTATGATATTTTCTTTATTTAATTTAGTTATATCCAGGTAGTATCTTCTTTTCAAACTGGCCTTTTTCTTTTCTTTCTCTATATTAGCTCTGTTGTCTCCTGGAGTGACCATTTTACCAGTTATTAGATCTCTAAGTTGATCATCCATGTCTCATAGCTTTATTTCATAATTTTGTTTTCCTTTGCATCGTGTTCTGAAATTTTTTGTTTAAACTTTTTAAGATATCTAACTTGATCTGCCTGGGTTTTTAAATTGTATTTTCCCATATAGCCATAACCATTATTTTATTCAACCTTCTTACTGTGACTTTAAAAGTAATAATAATGCTTAATTTTTGAGAATTCTAATTAAGTATGATTGGTCACTAATACTGTAAAAGATATATGTGTATCCATTGCTATACTGGATTTGTTTATCTCTAATGACTTTGAGGACAGTGAATTTAGATTCTGACTATAGGACCCCTGACTGCCATGGCTTGGATTGGGCACATGTTTGGTCAAATGAACTCTAGTATCATGTGCCATGAGTAATTGTGTTGCAAGGTTTATGAAGAGTCCCAGAAGTTGCCTGGACCCTACTGTTGGCTTTGGTCTTGGCACCTAAGACAGGTTGTTGATTTCAAAGGAATATTCTTTCATCTTTAGTTGGATCAAACTCTGGAGTCATCAATCCTGAGAACAGAAGAATTAAACAGGTTTTTATAGCCTTTTTGTTAATGGGCCCACTGATTGTCCACCCTTTAGTCTTGTATCTAGTTGCTGCTCCTTGTCTTTTGTTTATTTACAGGATCTCTTAGATAGCTCATTTTTTTTTTTGCAGGTCTGTTTTTTTGATATTGTGAATTATTACATTTTGTGTGGTTTTCTTACCATCCTATATCACATATACATATATCTTACAGAAATTCTTCAGGATTTGATTTGGTGGCACCCTTCATTGTCAGCCATTGCCATACTAGATTTTTTTTCCCTACTTTCATTTATATTTTAACATTTCATTGGGACCTGGGGTCAGATGCCCCTCTGATTTTAATGACTCAGATTATTAAATTTAGATATTTAATCAGTAAAAAACTTTTTAAAAAATTGCAAGGTATTGGGCCTCCCTGGTGGCGCAGTGGTTAAGCGCTGCGCTGTGGAGCTGTCAGCAGCAGCGATGCGAGTTCAATGCCCGGCCAGGGAGATTCCCACATGGCGCGCAGACCTCTCCTGCCTCGCCCACTGCTCCCCTCAGCAGTGTATTTCGGTTGATCTGCCTGTGCTGCTCCCCACTGTGTCTCTGGTGAACCCTCTCGCCACTCCATGCCTCTGACCTATACCCCAGCTTATATGTATAAATAAATAAATCTTAAAAAAAAATTGCAAGGTATTAATATTTACAAAACAGTCATTTTGGACCATTGTGATTCTGCTATCTAATCTCCTAAACTACTTTACTTAAAAATAGTTAAAGTTGGGTGATTTGCTATTTATGGCTCCGCTTTCTTACGCTTGCTAACTTTTACTGGGGAGATACACTGAAAATCTGCCAAGATAACATATTCAGAAGCAGAGATACTCAGGAAGAATATCAGCTGCTTTGCCTTTGCTTCCTGAATTCAGATCAAAATATTCAGTCAGATGCTTTCATCCTACTCAAATAAGGGAGTTTGCCAGAGTATATCTTTCTTTTGATACTACTGGTAAGTAATGACAGTAATCCCTCCATATATCTGTCTCTCATAATTCATTAAAACAAACATGATCTAGGGTGGGAACTCTACTGGAAAAAGACCACAGCATAGCACCTAAATACTGTGATCAAGCAATTGTGTTGGGGTTGATGGTAGGGGCCAGGGAGGACATTATCTGCAAAACTTCTTTACATCATTCCCCCAGTCTTAACTGTTTCTCTCAGAGACACCTCATGGGTCAGAATCATGGACTCTTACTGATGACCTGGAGTTTTCCATCTTCAAATTTTCCCTTAATGATTTTTTTAAATATATTTTTATTGTTATTTATGTCTTTTAAATTTTGTATTCCCCTTGGGTAACCCACCACCAATTCACCCGTGATCCATCTCCGTGGTCTCTTGTGTTCTTTTCTACTCCATTTTGTGCTCTTATCCTCCCTCCCCCCCCACCCACTGAGTGTCTCTCTCCTATTTGGTTTCCTTATAGTCCTGTTATAAGTGAAACCATTCGATATTTTTCTCTTTATTTCTGGCTTATTTCACTGAGTAAGAGCCCCTCTAATTCCATCCATGTCGCTGCAAATTGCATGTGTTTATCTTCTTTGAATGCTGAATAGTATTCCATTGTGTATATGTACCACATCTTCTTGATCCAATCATCTATTTTTGGACATCTGGGTTGCTTCCATACCTTTGCTATTGTGAACAGTGCCGCAATGAACATACAGGTGAATGTATCCTTTTGGAATCAATGTAATCCAACACATCAACAAAAAGAAAAATAAAAACCATATGATCATATCAATAGATGCTGAGATAGCATTTGAGAAAGTGCAACACCCATTTATGATAAAAGAAAGCCCTTGAAATCCTTGGGATAGAAGGAACATACCTCAACATAATAAAAGCCATATACGACAAACCCAAGGCCAATATTATCCTCAACGGTGAGAAGCTGAAGGCCTTTCCCCTAAGATCAGGCACAAGGCAAGTATGTCCACTCTCACTATTACTTTTCAATATAATACTGGAAGTCCTAGCCAGAGCAATTAGACAAGAGAAAGACATTCAAGGGATCCAAATAGGAAAAGAAGAAATTAAACTGTCTCTATGTGCAGATGATATGATAATATACATACAAAACCCTAAAAACTCATAAAAAAACTACTCAAAATTATAGACCAGTTCAGTAAAGTAGCAGGATACAAAATCAACACACAAAAGTCAGTAACATTCCTCTATGCAATCACCCAATCTGAAGAAGAAGAAATTAAGATATCCATCCCCTTCAAAATCGAAACAAAAAAAAATCAAATATCTGGGAATAAACCTAACAAAAGACATAAAGGACTTATACAAAGAAAACTATAAAACACTGTCGAAAGAAATAGAAGAAGATACAAGAAGATGGAAAGGCATCCCTTGCTCATGGATTGGAAGGATTAACATTATCAAAATGACAATCCTACCAAAAGCAATTTACAGATTCATGGCTGTTCCAATAAAAATCTCAATGACATTCTTCAAAGAAATAGATCAACTACTGATGAAATTCATATGGAACCACAAGAAACCTCGCATAGCTAAAGCCCTCCTAACTAAAAAGAAAGAAAATGGAGGAATTTCACTCCCTGATTTCAAACTATACTACAGAGCCATAATAATTTCCCTTAAATGATTGAAGATGTTTTATTCCCTTGCTCTGCAAGAACACAACTGCTTAGGAATTTGTTCTCTACCAAAAGGAGAAAGCAAAATGAATATGCACTGGTTAATTTTTAAAGTGCTTGGTCCTTTTCCTGAGAGAGACTCCTAGCCATGCAACCTTCAATATGTAAACAAAAATGAATGAATGATTTAGCAGTAATACTGTTTTCATTTTTGATGTGAGTTAAAATGTGAAAGTTATTCAGAATATTCTTTCATTCAAATTAATCTTCCCTGGATCCCTCATACATTATTCAGATTGCTGTGGTAGAATGACCAGTTTCATGTGAATGTTGGATGGTTTATTTTCTTCTAAATAGAGCCTCTGCCTGCTGCTTGAATAATGAAAACTCATCGACAAAGTTTTTTTTTAATGTAAAATATATTTAAATGTATTTTCCTACTTCTGTTTAGTAACTACTTTTATTGCCATGCTGGTTTCCAATTGGCCGAGTAATAGCATAGTTTGATCAGAGAGATAATTGTGACTCTTCTATTATTTTGCACCAAATGATTAAGTCTAACATAGTTTATATTTTATAAACAATTCATGATCATGGATATCTGTATCTCTCAGGAATATTTTGAAATATTTATTGATGAAAGAAAGAAATGACAAAGTCACAGTGGAAACCTGCCTGGCTCCAGTCAGCAGCATCTTATGTTCAACCTCGGTAGAGCCCAAGAATGTTGCATTGTTCAGATACACAGGTATAAGAATTACACTTTGAGAAAAATTAAAGCCTGGAACATCTCAAACATCAGTGGAAAAAAAGAATCAGCTAAATATCTTGTTAAAATACTAATTCTTATTTTGTACATCATAACTTTGCCCTGAGATTCTGAGAGTCTTAAAACTTCCAGATAAATGTCAGTACTGCTAGTTCAGAAAACTGCTTTACAGGAAGGAAAAGGTCTAGAGACGGTTTTCAACTTGACAAATCCAAATCTCAATTTTGCCAACCCATATAGAATTTGATCATGAAAAGATGACACAATCACCAAAAAGACAAAGGACTAGTGTATAACTTTAGTTTTAACTCGGTAGTTAAAATTTACCATGTGATACCAAAATGCACCTGCATTTCGCTGGTTTACATTGAGAATTGTCCAGTGCCAGCTAGATCAAATAATAATGTTAGTTGATCTGCATAACTTCTTAACTGAAGAGCTGTTTATACAAGGAGACAATATGAAGTGGTTGACTTGCCTGGAGAATGCAGTCACAAAAGACAGAGTTAAATAACATGAGTGGCTCGCTTGATCAAGCCTCTTAAGTCCACCTTCACTATAGGATACACTTGCCCGGGAGGAAGTTGTATTGTAGAATCTTCAGGGCCTTTCTCCAGTTGATACATCTTACATTCTGTGCTCCTATTTCTTTTCTTTTCTTTCCCTCCTTCTCTCCCTCTTCCCTGCCCCACTATCCCTCCCTCCCTCCCTCCCTTCTTCCCTTGCTGCTGATATCAGATATCAGAGGTTTATCTCATTTTTGTTGTCGAAGATAACAGTTTTGTTTTCTTTAATTAATAACTTTTTAAAAATTTAAGTGCCATTGGTTTACATCCTTGCTAGTGTTTTGGTAATATAAGATATCCCTCCATCACGTGTAGTCACTATAATGTCATTTTCTACACTGAAGCAGACTCTGCCACCTCTGCTTTCTCCTTCCTACCTTAAAGAATATTTTCAACATTATTACTCACAAAGACTATCATTTTATTCATGTGTTATGTTTACTTTAATCATCTTTCCCAGTTCCCTAAAATTCTTAGTCTCCTTGATTGAAAGTTGATGAACCAACATTCCCATCACTTGCTGCACAATTTATGCCTTAGGGTGCATTTTCTTTACTTATTTGTAGTATTACCAGTTATACTTCCTGCTCTTTAAATTTCCTCCATAGAGAGCAAACCATATTTCCAGATTGTTGAATAGCTATGTTGGCTTCATATTTCTTGAGTCATTTGCTCACTATCAATTAGATGAATATATGAAATCACATATTCTACTAATTTTTTCAAAGTTAATTCAAGAACTATAAAAAGTTAAGATGAAGCTGAAATGAGATTGGGTAGAAAGTATTTTGGTTTAGGGTCATAGAATAATATTATGTTTTTCTGTCATTTAGGAAAGAGTGTTTAACTTAAAATTGAAATTATATGTACAAAGGCACTTCAACCTGAAAACTGAAAAGTGCCTATGGATTGTTAACTGACTTTCTATTTTAAGTGGAAAAATGGTTAATCAAGAATTATTGATTTGGAGGGAGTTAAACTTTTACTATCATTAAGCTCAGTGGAAATTTTAACAATAGATCATTTTGAAGATGTGAAAGAAAGAATATTAATCAAGATTTCTTTATGAAGTTCTGTCAAACTAATTGAATTTTCTTCCATGTCAGAAAGATAGGACTGACATATCAGTTGAAATAACAGCTATAATTTACCTTAACTTTAGATGAACTTTAGCTTCTGCTTGTTTGGCATACAATTAAACATTTTTTAAGAGCGGTCTAGACTAGAATCTTGCATTGTTAGAGTTTTATTTATTGACACCAGAGACATCCAAAATTATTTCTAAGATTTTTGTGTCTGTTCACTGAATTTTTATTAATATCATAACCATGTCTGTGTTAATATTTTATATCAGCACACAACTGAAGATGAATCACAATTATTGGATCTTGCAACAACAGGAATAGTGTGTGTGTGTGTGTGTGTGTGTGTGTGTGTGTGTAAATGAGCATGTATGTAAAACACAGATAAAGTCAATGATCAGGTAAAATGCTAGGTTAACTTGGCTTGAAATTTCAGAACTGATTGTCTGGAGAAGCCTTAACATGTAGCAGAATAGCCTAGAGTGGATAGTCTATTAATCAAGGTTCTCCTATGCCTCATATAATTAGAGTATAGAGTATAATTAGAGATTAGCGTATAGAACCAATAATATGCACATATGTAATGGAGTAATGGCGTTTTGCTTACTTATCTTGGAACCCAGCAAAATAAACATATATGTGTATATTTGTGTATGTATATGTGCATGTGCACATATATGTGTGCATATATAGCCACATACACATATATGTATGCATATATATTTCGATACGATGTATATAGTCATACAAGGCTGTTTATTTAAACATTTATAATAAAGAAGTGGCAGTAGTTTATGACTTTTTTTAAAAATTAAATTTGTGACTATTCATTTAATAAACTCTACTCAGAAGAATCAGACACAGAAAGAGGGTGATATTAGTTTTCTAAAGGTAAACTGGTACCTGTGAAACAATGTATAGTACCATATCACTTAAGAAAAAAATCTAAATGTATGTTGTAAAGAATTAATGATGGAAATAATGTGAGTATATTTGGGAGTGACATTTTGCATTTTGAATTCTCTTCACTAAGATTATTAAATTCTGTAAGTTGATGAAAATTATGATGAAAGAAAATTTCATCTAGTCTTGCAAGTCCAGCAGACCAACTGGTTAGCATTAAATTTACTACTGTGACAGGAATGTAGATCCTCACGGCAACCATAGCTAGTGAAATCCTATTTAGATAAAGAAACTGACCTTATCCCCCAAATGATTTTAGATATATTTTCCAAAGCTGGTGAAACTTGGATTTGAATCTGGAAAAACACAGGGTTTTTCCTAAAAGTAATTATCGTTATTCTGAAAGACCTATCTTTCAGTATGCTACCGTTTTAAAGGTCCTCCGTCTGGGGAAAGTGTGGGACAAAGGGAAAGTATGGAATGCCCCATATACGGAAGCCCACATGTGGATAAGTTTTGATTTGAAAATGTTGAACTCAACCCAGATGTCCAAAAATAGATGACTGGATCAAGAAGATGTGGTACATATACACAGTGGAATACTATTCAGCATTCAAAGAAGATAAACACATGCAATTTGCAGCAACATGGATAGAATTAGAGGGGATCATACTTAGCAAAACAAGCCAGAAAGAAAGAGAAAAATATCGAATGGTTTCACTTAGTACTATAGGGAAACCAAATAGGAGAGAGACACTTGGGGGGGTGGGGGGAAGGGGAGAATAAGGGCACAAAATGGAGTAGAAAAGAACACAAGGGACCACGGAGATGGATCACGGGTGAATTGGTGGTGGGTTACCCAAGGGGAATACAAAATGTAAAAGATATAAATAACAATAAAAATATATATTTTAAAAAAATGTTGACCTCAGGTACATGAGATTCTTATATGAACTCAGGTAAATGAAGTGGAGCTATTAGTAAGTTTAAATAAAGGCTTGGTACATTGAAATGTGTTCTCCAGGGTAAGAGTCCCCTGACTTAGTCTGTTCTTTTTCTGGTCTGAGGTCTGGGAATGCACCCCCTGTATACTTCTGTATATACCTCTGAGGTTTGAACACTGCCTGGAAATGGCAGGCATTCAATATATGTATGTTATTATAAATGGATTGCTTTTAGCACAGTAAAGACTAACATTTATTGACCCTGATTTTCTCATATGAAAGCCTGGTATTACAATAACAACTCACTTCAGAGAGATGTTTTGAGTAGCAAATGAGATAACAGATAACAGATGGAACTTTTGTTCATTAACATAAAACCCTATTCAGAGAGGTTACTATTTCTTACATTGTTTTCGTCATTTAGCATATTTGGTTTTCCAGGAAAACAAGGTTGACAAATAAGCAGATGACATTTATATGAGGCATAAGTCTGGACCACCTCTCACCAGCCATATCAATTATATTTAAGAAATTGGTTTCTGAAATTTGAAGGCATTTGTCATTTCATGTAACTCTCCAGATTCCTCTCTTTTCTTTTTTTCATTTTTGAAATGATGACTTTGATTTTAGGTCTGCCAGGGACAGCAGGTAACAGAGTGCAAGGACACTGGGAAGGTTGGGATGGAAGAGGCTATTCTGTGACAGTTTGATTTTATATACCAACTTGACTGGGCCACGAGGTGCCTTGATATTTGGCTAAATTTATTTCTGGGTGTTTTTGTGGAGGTATTTCCAATGAGTTTAGCATCTGAATTGAAGGATTGAATAGAGTAGATTACTTTAAGATTAAAATCAAGAACTTCAGGGCCTCCCTGGTGGCACAGCTGTTAAGTGCTGCGCTGTGGAACTGTCACGAGTTCGACGCCCAGCCGGGGAGATTCCCATATGGCTCGGCAGACCTCTCCTGCCTTGCCCGCTGCTTCCCTCAGCAGTGTATTTCCGACGATCTCCCTGTTCTGCTCCCCACTCTGTCTCTGGTGAACCCTCTTGCCGCCCCACGCCTCTGGCCTACACCCCAGCTTGTATGTATAAATAAATAAATTTTTAAAAAATAAATAAAATTAAGAACTTCAGATGAACAAAATACACCATTAAGAATGTAAAAAAGCAGCCTAAGTCTAGGCCATTATATTGGTCTCAAGGATTTGCAAAAGAAATGGGCATCTGATGGACTTGAGATCAAAAGCTGTATTTTATTGATCCCTCCAGGAGATTTTGTACACATTGAAACTTAAGCAGTGCTGGTTTTGGTTAATGAGACCCTACTTTTAGAGCTGGAGTTAAGTGTTCAAACTGCAGGTGCTAATTAATCTGAGAGGTGTGAACTGTATTGTCGATATAGCCATAAAGTCAACCATACGTAACATTTATAATGTCAATTTATTTAAAAGTGAAAGATTTTCAAAAGCATTGTTTAGTCAGTAACATCATAAAACGTCATTTGGGGGAGCACATTTGATATGCATATATAATTATTAAAGTAACATCAGTTTATATCTTTAGGATTCAGGCATACAACCTTATAAATCAATGTCTTATATACAACATTATTTTCATCACCAAAAATCTGATTCTTTTATCATACAATCAATCCCTTTTACCCAATTGACCCATCTCCTCATTCCCTCCCTTTCTGGTAACAACTATTGTGTTCTTGTTGAAAAGAAAAATTCATCTGAATGAATGCAGATATCTAATTGGTTTTATTACATGGTTCATGTGATATTTCATTTAGCAAGTAGAAAGACACCCAAAAGAATCATATGAAGCAAAAGCTTTTTACATTCAGAAAAAGGATGGGACAAGAAAAGAAAGATTATTTTAAACACAACCCCTGCCCTTAAGGGAAAGCGGTGTGGGGGGTGGGGGGGAGGGTATCTTTTCATTGCAGACCTCACTATTGCTCACTAGGAAATTCCAGATTGTTTGGTTTAAAAATCTACCTATTGGGTCTCCCTAGTGGCTCAATGGGTTGAGTCGCAGCGCTATGAAGCTGTCTGCAGCCACTGCAGTACGAGTTAGATCCCAGGCCAAGGAGCTTCCCACTTGGCTCAGTGGACCTCTCCTGCCTCGCCCGCTGCTCCCCTCAGCAGTGTATTTCAGTCGATCTGCCTGTTCTGCTCCCCACTCTGTCTCTGGTCAATCCTCTCACCACCCCACACTTCTGGCCTATACCCCAGTTTTTGTATGCATAAATAAATAAATATTTTTAAAAAATCTACTTATTGGAAAGCATGAAACTGCAGTTAGGTGAGGTATTAAGGCCATCTAGACCTGTTGTATCATTTTTGTCTAAACATAGCCTCGGGTTTTTTTTTTGTTGTTGTTCATTCATTTTGTTTCTTTATCTACCACAGATGAGTGAAAGTGTCTTTCTCTGTCTGGCTTATTTTATTTAGCACAATACCCTGGCAGGTCCATTAATGTTGTGGCAGGATTTCAACTTCAGTTTGTGTATGTACCGTATTTTTTCCCACTCATCCTCAGTGGAGACTTACATTGTTCTAACTCTTGGCTGTTGTGAATAATGCTGTGATGAATATGGGGTGCATGTATATCTTTAAATCAGTGTAGTCATATTCTTCCAGTAGATATTTCTATTCTTATTTTTTTGAGGAATCTGATACTGTTTACCATAATGCATTATGGTAAACATTGCATTAATTTACATGCTCACCAACAGTCCCTGAGGACTCCCTTTTTTCTTGGACTGTACTTTAAGTGAGATAAATCCTTATCTTTTTGGATTGTTTTAGATCGGTGTTGTTCTGACTTTGGATTGTGATCTTTTCATTTGATTATGGAGTTTAATTTAATTGGAACCAAATTTTTCAATGCATTGGATTTAATTTAGAGACTTGAGTGTAAGATAGAAGATAGATCACTGCAATATGAAGTTTGATTCAAATGTATGTCTACACATATAGATATGTATGTGCTACTAAATTGCAATATAAACTGTTGAACAACTGTCTGTGGAGAAAGTGGTCTGTTTTATAGTTTGCCAGTTTCCATGGTATAAATACAGATGTTATGGCTACCAGCATGACTTCACTAAGTGTGGCCTTGGGCAGGATGCATATGCATATACCAGGAACCTCAAGAACATATAGCAACATGTAATAAGATTATCAGGATGTGATAAGTTGTGTCTATTACTTTTACTTTAAATAATTATTATGATATAAAATTATTCAACCTAATGTTTAGTAATGTTCATCTTTAACAGTGTCTCACAGCATTCCTGAAAATTGAACAACTAACTCACTTAGGCTGGTTTGAGCTAGCACAAGCTCACAATTGAACTGTTGCAGAGACTGTTGAGAGCTCCTGATTTACACCATTCCCCATTCTTACTACCATCCCAAAATGTAAAAGAGAAAATAGCAAATATAATAAACCATTCTTACTACCATCCCAAAATGTAAAAGAGAAAATAGCAAATATAATAAACCATTTGAAGTCCTTTTTCCTTTCACTGGACTACCTACACTTCTCTATTAAAAAAGAAAATCTGATTTCCATCCACTCCTCTTTTCCACAAATTATTTTCTCTTTAAACACTGACAACTATTTCCATCTATGTCCTAATACATCCGGTGAATTGAATTTGGCTGTTGAAGGGAAGAGAAGAGCTTTGAGCCATCTGGTTTCCAAAGGTTGATGTAATTTTGTGTCATTAACTTCAGTGAGAAGACAATAGTAAAAATAATTTAAATGCAGTAAGCTCCTGTTGATAAATCATTTTCACCATTGGAAGGACTCCTTCAAGATAAGTTATTCTCATAATAATCCTTATACAAAATAAATGATTATTAATTAAACCCATTTTGTCTATATATTATCTGTAATATGTAAAGGATATCAAAAGATGTCCCTTATTCAGGGAACAAAATTCAAACATGACAATTTAAAGCATCATGAATTTATACTGTGGTGTTTTTCTTCAGAGTTTTTTGGATGTAGTAATGAATGTTAATAATGAATACAAATTTATTTGTGAATGAAAGTCAATTTCCCCATAAGCTTCTAGAAAACATATTAAGCCTTTCCCTCAAGACACATCTTGAGTTTTATCTTCTTTCCAAATCTTTTCTAATGACCTGCTCTCATTTATTTACTTTTTCTACTATTTATTGTACTTACTTTCCTTTTGGCAAAATTAGAACTCTGTTCTTCTATTTCCATTTCACCATTGTTAAATTTTAAGATCCATAGAGCAGAAGCCTTTACATTATTTTTACCCCCCATAACACTTACCAACATCAGAGACATAGGAGCATACAATGGCTTTTAAAGTTTATTGAAAGTAAAAGATTCTGCACGTGGGTCTGTATAATCAATTTCCTCTAATATTATTAATAATTTATTGTTAGTAGTATGTAGTGCTTAATAATACTAAGCACGAGTCTAAGTATTTGCATAGATTATTCATATGATTCTCACCACAAACTATAGATAGGAGGGAAAATAATCCCACGATTGCTCAGGAAGTTTGACTCTGAAATCTGCATCCATAATCATTTACTCAATTTACGTACCAATACGATTAAGCATGTCTGCTAACAAAAATTCCAACACTGACTGACTTCTATGCTTTTAACATTATGTAAAGATGGAATGTAAAATTTTAGAATTTCTCTAAGGGTATCCTGTAAAAGATATGAAAATGGCAAGTATAATGCAGTATGAACATAGACATGAGAATAAACACTAAAAAATAAGACATTTGATTTGAGCTTCTTAGAAAGTGGGAAACTAGAAATGTATGGCAGGTCTTTGAGAGTTTACTGTAAAGACAGGAAGCATTTGTAAAATAAGACCTGATATCTTAGAACTACAGTTTATGTCTTTGGCATGGTCTCTCTAACCCAGAGGGCCTGAGTGAGAGCGTAGACAAGCTGAGCTTTGGACTGGGCCTTCCTTTCAAAGCTTTGCCTTCCTCAAGTCTGAGAAACTTAATTTTTCCATCTTAAATCTTTTATTTCTAAGAAAAGTCAAACCTGGGGGCTTTCTGAAGCATGGTTCATTTAAATGATTTATATGAGGAATTCATTACTAAGATCCAAGAGGCCTGTGTTTTTTTATTTTTAAATTTAAAATAATGATGTGAAAACCCCAAAGAATCAGGGGGATACTCATATAATGAATGCATTTATTGCACGGCTTCAGCTATTTCTTCAAGGGATAACCTAAAAATGAAGATAATAGAAATTCAAGTTCTTGGCCTCAATGAAGTAATAATTCTTCTTTTTGAATTAAAATACAATCTATACAACTTTGAATAGGCATTTTTTTTCCTCATAAAAAGTTAAAATTGTTGTTTTCTGTAACATTTTATTTGGCTATCTAAAAGTTTCATGAAATTCTAATTAAGAAGAAAATATAACAACATCTTTCTAGAACTAGGTATAGATATTACATATCTATATATATTATACAGTGTAAATTGTCACCAGTCTTTATCTGTTAAGTTGATTCAGAATTCACCCAAGATAAAGTTGTGGTTGTGAGTGTGGGATGCTACAGGGAAGGGGGAAGGAGTGGGGGAGGGCGGTTGAACTCAACCTTAAGTTAGAAACTCAGCTTTTTGATTATTACTTAGGTGATCTCAAATTACCTGTTTTTCCTTAAATTTTACTTCCAAATCTCTGACATGGATTTGAATGGAAATATTGACTCAAGGAATCATTGCAGGAAATATGTGATCTAATATAAGGTGCCAAGTGCAATAAATGGAAATTACAGCGTTGTAATATTAACTCAACACTCTGCCTTTCATTCATGTATAATTCACAGTGTAATAATTGATCACAAGGACATTTGTCAAATTTGTATTGGCACTGTGGTCTGTTCAACTCAATTCTTTATATATTAACATAAATAAGTTACTATTTTAAAGACTCCAAATAGCTGTTGAGAGGAAGGGTCTTTTAAAATGAGTGAATGAATGCATCAAACCAATAAATAAAGACCTTGTTTTTCTTTTTCTTTTTTTTTTTTTTTTTAATTTATACATACAAGCTGGGGTACAGGCCAGAGGCGAGGGGCGGCGAGAGGGTTCACCAGAGACAGAGTAGGGAGCAGAACAGGCAGATCAGAAATACACTGCTGAGGGGAGCAGCGGGCAAGGTAGGAGAGGTCTGTCGCGCCATGTGGTATTCTCCCCGGCCGGGTGTCGAACTCGCGTCGCCGCTGCCGACAGCTCCACAGCGCAGCGCTTAACCACTGCGCCACCAGGGAGGCCAAGACCTTGTTTTTCTGTCATGACATTTCCACAGCTATTCTGAAGGTGCCTGCTAACTGCTCTATTTTAGTCCTTCGTATGATCTATACAGTCCAAAGATGAAATATGTATATTCTTAAATGTTAGTTTATGTATTCTATAATGTGAAGATGAATGTGTTTAAGAAATATTTAAGCATTAAGAAAGGAAAATAAGAGAAAAATTGGCTATTGAACTTGAGTGTGTGTGTTTAATATGACTCAAAAGTATTTGTTCATAACAAGATCAAAGATGTTTATATTGTAATGTATTTCAAAAAGGACTCCTAAAAGAAGATATACCTAATTTTTAATTATATAAGTGTCTAGCACTTGAAATTAAATTGTTAATTAAAATAGGGCCAGTTGATAAAAAAATAAAAATAAAAAACTTCCTATCACCTAAAGGAAAGTGGACAATTTAATGAAGATGTGACTGGACTTTTTTCCCTCCCTTCAATAAGGTTATTTCTTCCCATCTCCAAGGACCTGTCTCACAATGACCTTTGTAAAAGAAAAGCTCAATGACATTGCCTGTAGAAATCATCTGCTGCTTCTAAGTCAGTAACAGGTTTTGCTTCAAGACAGGAAAACACATTGCTCCCAATCACACCTCAGCATGCTATCTTCAGAAAGCCTCGCCCTGCTATAAATGCAACTCCATTTCTTATAGTCACATGGAAATATTTCAATGAATTCCTCAAAGGAAATGTCATATTTGGCCAGTTTCATTGTTGTGTCCATAGAGCTATTTTATTTTTTTCCTGAAGAAATACGATGCTAATATATCAAAAAATGAAGTAATAAATTTGATAATCAAATATAATATTAAATGCATCTATTAAGAAATATGCATATTATTTATAAATATTTTTGGCAGAATGGTCTTGAAAATATCAAAGAAAAACTATTAACTTGGTCTCATTATGCTTTGCACCTAATTTTTATAATTGCTATCGTGTTTCTTTATATTAAAAATAATGTCACTGTGATATAACAGTGATACTTTGAATGGAGACAAATTTATCTCTAGTTCATTTAGTCGTTCTGATGAACAAATGGATAGGAGACATTCAACATTCACATTCTGGAGATGAGAAAGCAAAAGTATCCGGAAAAGGAGGTGTGCTTAGCAGGAAAGGAGCAAAGCTGACTGAACTACTCAGGGCCTCACCAATATCATGCATCTTTATATGAACTAACTTATACTATTCTTTGATCTCCTGAGGACAAGTGAAAAAGGAAAATATAGAAATGCAGGTATTTCTTAAGACTTCCTTCTACTTAATGTAGGGCCTCCCCCAGGTATTGGTTTTGATAACTCGTAAAAAAACCCTCAGATATCTTGAGTTAGAATATTATTTATTTAAGCAAACAGCAAAGGATAAAAATGTCACATGAAGATTTTCTAAAGTAGGTTGCTTTATTTCTTTGAGTTACTATTTCCAGCTATTATTTGTGAACCTTATAT
This sequence comes from Scalopus aquaticus, assembly GCA_004024925.1. NCBI lineage: Eukaryota > Metazoa > Chordata > Mammalia > Eulipotyphla > Talpidae > Scalopus > Scalopus aquaticus. The sequence goes on from PVIJ01005431.1 coordinate 69,590, forward strand.
TATAAGCTGTTGATTGGTGTGTTGTGTTGTGTGTTTTTTTTTTTTCTCCTGTCAGCCAGAGTTCTGGTATAATGACACATGATTGGCAGGATTGTGGTCCGTGTGAGGATGGGAGCGGAAGGTCATTTCATGCTAAAGATAATAAGGAAATTAAAAGGTTGGTTCTTGAATCAAAATGACATTTCATGTAGCACATATATTTTGTTTCTCAAAAATATTTGTTTTCCACAGTTGGAATAAAGCAATCAAACAAGCAAATTGGTTCAGCATATATACTATAAACTTGATACAATATACATACATATATTCAATGTAGAGTATATAGTGTGAAATTAATGTATTCTTTCTTCTAACAAATATGTGTTTAGTATGTATCAACCACTGTATAAGTAAGCCACTGGGAAAAACCGAAGACCCTGCTTCATGGAGTTTATAGTCTAGTGAAGGAAAAACAGATAATTAGTAAACACCCAAACAAATACATGTGCAATATGTTAGTTGGTGCTAAATGCTTGGAAGAAATATAAAGCACAGTAAGGGGGTAGAAAAAGACAGATAGTGATGTCATGTATTGCTCAGTGAGAGATTTGAGTGCCAGGAAATTGTGAAAGAGCAGAGCTTTCTGGAATGATGCCAATACTGGGGAATTCTGCAGATACTGATATTCACTGAAGGGTTATAATTTTATAGAAAAGATTTTATAGCTATAGGTCTGTGATAAACAGTTTTCAATATAAATTACTTTTGAGAGGGGCTATAAATTGGTTTTGTAATCAAATCTAATCAAAATCTGATAGAAACATTACAAAAAAGATAATTACAGACTCCTCTTTCTCATAATACAAAAATATTTAAATATTAGAAAACCAAATTCAAAGATGTGTAAAAACAATTGTATATAATAGCTAAATTGGATTTATTCTAATGTTGTAAGATTCAAAAATTAAATTACTCTAACTACATTTACAAAATAAAGAAGTGAAATGTTCATCTCAATATGGAAAAGGAATTTGATATAATTCAATACTTATTCATAATTTAAAAAATTCTTGAACTTGTAGCAGGAAAGATTTTCCCAATCTGACGAAGTAATTCTGATGTTTTCTACTTAATGATGAAATACTTAATTACTTATATCATAAAATCATGAAGAAAACAAGGATACCACTATAGCCCTTTCTGTCCAGCATTGTACTGGTGAATAGAATAAAAAGAAACAAATGTCAAGTGACTTCCAAAAAAGATGACATGATCGTATGTGAAGACAAGCCAAAAGAATCTACAGAAAAAATACTAGATTAATAAGTGAATTTCACAAGATCTCTTGACCTGAGTCAGTACTTATACAAATAAATTGTTTTTCTGTATAGCATTGTGGTGGATTTGAAAAGATCATCACTAAGTATACTGCTAAACCCTGGTACCTCAGAATATGACTTTATTTGGAAATAAGGTATTTACACAGATAATGGAGTTAAAGTGAGATTATTAGGCTAGGTTTAGGAATCCAATATGAAGGGTTAATTTGGACACAGACATGTACAGAAGGAAGACAGTGTGAATATGCTCAGGGAGAAGACCAGGTGACTGGAATGATGTTCCTACAAGCCATGAAACACCAAAGATTGCCCCAAACTAGGAAGATGTCAGGAATCATTCCCTCCTGTTCATGGGGTGTGTGGTCCTACTGATAGCTTTCAGAATTGTGTGATAGTAAATTTCTGTTTAAGTCAACCAGGTTTAGAAACTTATTATGGTTTGGAAACAACCAAAATCAATAGGAGCATGGATTTTTTAAAAAAATGGTATATCCATGTGTTGGAATACATGTATTCATACATTGGAGTAGGAATAAAAATGAAGAAAATACTGCTACAACAAACAGATGTTAGGTAGATAGACAGGTATGACAGGTAGATCCATACATAAAATCCAAATGTACTTAAACTAGTTTCTGGTGTTAAGAGTCAAAAAATGATTGCCTGTTTGGAAGAAAAGATAAATATAGATTTGAGGAGATAAAAGTAGGTCTTCTGTGGAGCCGCTATTCCCCAAATAGCCTGGAACATTCATTGTACAAATAGGAGAACTGTAGAAACCAAATCTGCAAGATGAAACTACCTACTGATAGCCTGAGAAGCAATGTAATGTTGTGGTTACAGTGTAGACTCTAGAACCAGCCCCCTGAGAAGCCTGGTCCTGACACTTGTTAGCTAAACAATTTTAAGTAAGTTACTTGTTTATCTCTGTTGCAGTTTCTCCCAGTGTGATGAGTACAGCACTGTCAATGTTCTGTGACTGTTAGGAGGATTAAGTCAATGTTTTCAAAATATTTAATTAAAATAGTGTGTAAATATTTATTTGATAGGCATTTATTTAATGGGATATTAGATATTTAATATATTCATAGTATGAAATTATATATGTATGTATGCATATTTTGTGTGAGCTAATGAAATATCTTGGAAAATAAGATATAAAATATGGAATTTTGAGGTATCTTACTTAGAATTAAAATACTTTCCTCCATTTCTGCTAAGTCAGTACAAAATAATGAGTAGTACATAAGTACACTTAAGTATTAAAATGTGCATGTGAACAAATGTGTCCATAATAAGAACACGTTTTATATCTTAGTAAAATGAATCTTAAATCACTATTGTGATCTAACAGATATTTGCAATCATAAAATTAAATGATTAAAAATATTATCCTTGTAAAGAGATAACATTCTATCAAAAAGTAGTTATCTTCCTTAGAAATGTGAAACAGCATGGGAAAGCAACTTCTAACTATCACTCATAATTTAAAATACCAACACAATTTAAATGAATATGTAGAATCATTAAAAATTATGGCAGGCAAGCCTGAAAAAACTATTGTTAACATTAAAAAGTAACTTCCTTTTATGTCTCTAAAACCTATGCAAATTGTCAAGTATTCTTTATTTCCTTATTAATAGCAAATTGTACTAAATTATTTCTGTAGCATTTGCAACAAAAGATTTTCCCCGCAGTGTTAATTCTGAAGAATAGAATTGTTATTTTTGTCTGAACATTCATTTTGTCCACTTTCAAAAATAAACTTCCATCACAGTAGTTTTCCTCTGAACCATAGTCCTGATGTATATTCATGAGTTCCAGGACCAAGGGCTCAGCAGTCTCTCCCACCAGCTTCAAACCCAGTGTATCTCTGCTTGATTCATGCTCTAATCCAAAGGTAGTTTATTTGATGTCATTAAATTTCATCATACCAAGTAGGTTCTCTAAGTTCCCTGGAATAATCTTCCCTGAGAATGGGCCCATTAATCATTTTCTGTTGTCAAATCAATCCAGAAAACACTAAAAATTGATTAACTGATTTTTCTGGGTTCTGTCAATTAAAAATTAAATAAAGGAATAGTCTGAATATGTTCTATCTTCCTTTTCTTTTATGAGAAAATAGATTTTCATCTCAACACCCTGAATTTACATTATAAATAATATATAAATTTATTTGTAACCAATGCAATTCAATGGAATGCTATATAGATTTGATTTTATATAGTGCTTTATAGAATGGCATGAGGTTATACTTTATAGAATGGCATGAGATTTATACCTATTATAGGAAATAAATACACTGTTTTAAACATGTTGATATCTCATTTGCAGTAGGAACTGAAAAAATTGGAAAGGGATTGGAAATCATCTTTCTGATCTCTATAGCCTATACCTCCTCTGCCTATTGCACAGTATCACAATCTATTCACCCCATGATTTTTAAGTTTACTTTGTGAGATAAAGATAGTTGAGCAGTTTCTGGGAGCTTATTTCCATTTTAAAACTTCAAAGGTCATTGAGGAAACATAAACTTACAATATATACCTATTTTTCCATGTAGCTTGATTGATTTCATATAGTTATTGTAAGGAAACATTAGATAGAGACTCTGTCCTAGGGATTCACAATTCTACATAAAATAGGCTTCATGGCTTTCAGCAGCTTGATATTTTGCTATCCTTCATATAGGTAGGAAAGAGCTGGCTGATTGAAGAGATTCATTATAATGTGGTTTCAGCTTCTTGATTCTGACCAATGGGGAAAAGTGAAAAAGAATCTGCTAAAAACAGATAAGCTGAGTCCTGGGTAAACAAAATGAAGAGACCCTTCATTTATGTTTCTTTGTTTAGGTTTCATTCCTGAAAAAGCCTGTGGGAACTGTTACTTCTGAACACGACATGCTGGTTAATTAGCACATATTAAATGTACATTTTTTTTAAATAAAAATCAACATTTAGTTCATTTATACCACATAAAAAGAACTAAGACTTGGTGGGAAGACACATTCCTATAAACAAACTATCTTTTCATAAAGGGAATAGTTTCATCCCTTCAAAGTTAGCTGAGAAGGGAAAAAAATCTATATATCAAACCCCATCTTCTAAATTACTGCCATTGAAAATAAAAGATGGATTTTGGAGTAGAAGATTTAAGAGAGCAGATGTAGAAACTTAGATTTTGGCAGCCTCTGTCAGAAACTAATGAGTTTGGAGAAATCCAGCTGATACCAAGTTTGGGTAGATTACTATCAAAGCTAGCGGGTGTCTGGCCTGCGGTGAACTGGTTTCAAGGTGGCTCATGGAAACTAACCAGAGTAGCCCGTCTGAATTACTTATACATTGTTCAGCATTACAAAAACAAACAAAACAGTATGTAGCGTGATATTGGTTAGTATGTCTAAAATTATTATTATTATTTTAATGAACATGTAGACCACACATTCTTTTTGAAGCAGGAGTGAAAGTTCACAGTGATTTCAACTCTTGGTGGGTGACTTCTATGGTCCATTAGTCACCATAAAGCTATGGATGACCTTTCTTTCATAGTAACTACCTAGGGAAAGCCTATGGAGAATATCAAATGCAAGGAATTTCAGCAAGACACCCAGACCTTCAGCCGCATATTAGAAGATGAGAGGATATTGTGAACTACTGTAGTAGAAAAAAATGGTAGTGGGCCACGAAAGCTTAGGGTTCTTTTCTCTATATGTCAAGCAACTCCTTTGTTGTAATGGGTACTCCCAGTATTTTTGGCTATTCACTTCCTTGCCTTGGGAGTGGCTATATACTGCATAATTAATTCCAATGTGTTCTGTGTATTAATGTGTATTTTATCTCAGTAGCCTCCCAATTCATGAGTCTAGTCCAGTAATACCCATATAATCTAAGCTCACTGTAAACCCTACCCTTTGGGTCCAGTGAATCTTGCTTGGTCGCTCACACCCTACTGAACCATCATTGTCTTCTCATTTAACTTTAAGATAAAATTCAAACCTTTACTATGGCCTAAAAATTGGATGCAGATTTATCCTGGTCCACCAAACCCTGCATCTAGGAAACTGCTCAGGCATCCTTTCTCATATTTGAACTTTGCAGATTCCTGCAATTTCAAAGCCTTTGCCTTGTTTTTGCCTTTGCTTACTGTGTTATTCCTAACTCTCCATATTTGTAACTGAAATGTAGTCTTTATTTAGCAGCATCAAAGGGCCAGCACTATTAAGTGAAACATGGTGAAAAATGGCAACAACATGCAGTGATGTCAATAGTTCCATTTGCTTGGAATTCTTTATGATAAATTGCATAGGTTGTTGATTAAGAAGCTTGGTACTGAATATTGTATACAAGAGAGAGTATGACAGAATGGAGATGTTGGTATATGAATTTGTATCTTTAGGATACATAACTGGAATATGGAAAATTTCTAATTGATCAGTTAGTTCATTCTTCAGTAGCTGTTTTGACTTACTATTTGCATTCAGTTGCCAAATTGGCCAGATAATTGATTTGACTTCTCATTGACACGATCTTACTCATTGTCTATACAACACATTTGCTTGAAGAGAAATGATGACATATAATTAGACAGGATTGATCTATCTAGAACATTTGCAGAATCTTTTGTCATCATTGTCTTTTCCCTTGTGATTCTACTTCTATTTTACATTTTTAGTCAAGTAAAATTGTGTTGATATTAGATCACTTCACACCATGAAACTGTTTTTTTTTGTCTCTGGCCTATGTTGTCACTCTTTCTCCAGAGATCAATTTACGATGAAGTGAAGCTAAACTAAGTTTCATTTATCTGGGCCCAATCTATATGAATCCTATTTTTATTTGTAATCTTCTTTAAGTGTGAATGCCAAAGTTGTATAAGATTCATACCCCATAAATCTACTCCTACTAGTTACCTCAGACAAATGATGTGACACAGTTGAAATAGCTGTTAACAATATTTTAATCATCTCTTGAAGCTATATTATAGGTTCTTATTTTCACTATTTGGTAGACTCCTAAAATTTGATGTGATTTTGACCCAGATGTTAAAATGTAAATTATTCATTATGTAGTTTGCTCTTCAAAGGGAGTACATAAATGTGATTCTAAAGTGATTCTAAAATTTCTGAATTGCCAATTCAGATATAATTACTGTATGATTGAAGATTTTATCTCTTCATAGTAACAAATAACCTTACATGTTATGCATTGTAAATATCACATCATATTTTATATATCTTATTAGTAAACAATGGATTGGGCTTCTAAGGCTGCCATAACAATGTACCACAAATTAGATACTTAAGCAACAGAAATTTATTGCCTCACAACAGATCATCTTGGGTTAAAAATCTGAGATCAAGGTATGTCATCAGGGTTCATTCTGAAGGTTGTGAAGAAGAATCGGTTCCACACTCTGATCCCTAACTTCGGGGATTTTCTGGCACTCTCTGTGAATTCCTTAACTTCTCTTTCATCACCCTTATCTCTGACTTGATCTTTATGGGCTGATCACTCTGTGTGTGTGTCCAAATTTCCCAATTTTACAAGCACACCAGTTATATTGGACTAGGGGCCCACCCTAATGTAGTATTACATCCTTTTAATAAATATTACATGGTCAACAACCCTATTTCCAAATAAGATCACATTCTGAGGTATTGAAATTTGGATTTAAGCATATGCTTAACTTTTGAGGGAACATAATTCAATCCATAATAACTGTCATAATAAATGAATCAGAAAGAATATAGTGATATTGTTACGGTGTGACTGAGGGTACCCAAGGATCCTGAACTGTTAAGGGGTGAATGCTCTAAAAGGGAGTCTGCAATCTCTGTGTACAAAGGCAAAGGAAGCATACTTGTAGTGTGAAAGATTTTTAATGAATTGGTGTGCAGAGAGAGGGAAGGGGAGAAAAGATATTCCTAATGAAACTCTGAAAACTACCCATCTCCTTATAGGCAAATTTCCAGCCAAACACGTTCTGCCCTAAGCAGGGCCATGGAGGTCTGAAAGCTTGCCACAAGTCTAAGATACTATCTATTGGGAAACCATGAGAAAAAGATTAGGTAGGTCCTAGATATCTTGGACAGAAGGAGAGAGAGGAAATGCAAAATATACCACATCAAAATAACAGCAGCCATTGTCTCTGCAAAGGACCAGGAACGTGCCTTTCACCCACATGTGTCCTCCAAGTATCTCTTCCAAGTGTCTATTCCATGTGTCTCCTCCAGGTCTCTCTTAGCAGTACCAGGGTACCAGCTGAAGCTGGAAAAGCAAGATTCCAACAGCATGCATGTGTTCTGTTACAAGTCCAGGAAGGCTGCGCAACTCTGCTCCTAGTTCCCAGCAACCCCCACGCCCAAGTCCTCGGTACCTGATAGCTCTTCACTGTAGAGATGGGAAGTCTGTAAAAATGTCAGGGGATGGAGTTCATTCATTCACGGGCTCAGAGTTAGCTCTTTTTTTTTTTAATATTTATTTATGCATACAAGCTGGGGTACAGGCCAGAGGTGTGGGGCGGCGAGAGGGTTCACCAGAGACAGAGTGGGGAGCAGCACAGGCAGATCAACGGAAATACACTGCTGAGGGGAGCAGCAGAGAGGCAGGAGAGGTCTGTCGTTCCATGTGGGAATCTCCCTGGACGGGCATTGAACTCACGTCGCCGCTGCCGACAGCACCGCGCTTAACTGCTGCGCCACCAAGGAGGCCCTCAGAGTTAGTGCTTGACTGTTCCTAACAATACTCATGCAGTTGGCTAGCTTCTGTTGTAGACAGTGCTTAGACTTGAAGGCAGCAACCCTAGTTGTTTATATTGAGCAGGCACAACCAGTGTCAGTACAATATTGAGCATTTTTCTAATGTTAGTGTACATGGTTAGAAGTAGTTTTTTTTCTTTTTTAATGATCTAGAATTCAAAAACTATCATAACTTGACCACTGGATTTTGGCCTCAAGTCACATTTCAATTTTGGGGCTTCACCGAAGTCACCGATGTTGAAAGATAGAAAACATGATCCTTCTTATCTTTTTAAGTCCTGAAAATTCTTGTGTTTCCTTTTAAGGTTGGAATGCTTTTTAGGGTCCCTTTAGCTTAACAAAATATTCTGTGTAAAATCTAGTCATGTAAATGAAAATATAGGTACACCATTCAAAATAAAAACTTCGAAATTTTATGCTTTACACTTTTCACTGAGCTATGGTATCCCCTGCTTTTCATAAACTTTGAGTTTATGTCATTTTGCTTTTACAAATGATCTACATTAATACTGTTTTCATTAACTTGAGTAAGTCTGAGGAGTATTTTCCACTTTTCCAACAAAATAAAAAAATGTAGTAGTGTTAGCATTTATTTTTCTGCAGAAGTGCCCTCTCTGATCAGCCAGAGTGGTGTGGCCTACCTCTTTCCTGAGAAATAGCTTTATATGGACTGTGTATATTTATCATATCATTCCTGCTTTTACTATATATTAGTGTTAATTTAGGTTTTATATGTAATTTGGTTTGATTTGATAGGTTATTTTCTGGAGTATGGAACTACTCAATAATGTTTCCATGTAAACTAATGGTAATTGTTTCTTCACTGTATGCCATTTTGATTTAGGAAAAGTTTCAGATAGTGAGGAAAACTTGTAATGGCTTCCTTATTTTTTGCAAAGTTGAGTAATTTATTTCATCACCTATAGCACAGTATTAATTTTAATGAAATGGTTATCATTTGAAAAAAAATAAAGGAAGAGGGTGCAAAGAAGAAAAAAGAAAAAAGAGAAAGGAGGAATGAGCAAATATGGTGCGGGGGGCGAGAAGAGAGGACCCTCCTGAATTTTCAGAGAGCCTCTCTCAAGTAAGTATTGTAGTTCCGTAAATAATTCTGTCTGCAGAAGATAAAAGGAGTAGATTGGCTAATTACCTTCCATCTGGTTGATCATAACCATGTTTTCATTAATTATTCAAGCTTTAGGAGTCATCAAAGAACCCTAATGCATAACTCAAAACGAGGAACAAAAGCTAAGATATTGGCAAATGCTTTTTATGTATAAGATTTCGCCAATTTAGGAGCATATCTGATTTTGATGTTGAGCTGATTTAAACCCTATACATGGGAAGACTGTTGACAGTTTAGCCTTTTGGAAAAGGGAAAAGAAGGACATATATTAAAGATGCTTAAAAGGCATTTTGGCAAGTAGAGCCAGAGGTACAGGAATAAGTAGCATCCTCGGGGCCTGTAACCCAAACTCAGGTTGTCTGACTGTACTTGTATCTTTGCCCTGGTTGCACATTTGTTACTCCAGGGCAAGGAGAGATTGACCCATGTTAAATAATAGTACCTGAACCTTTAAACAAAATCAAGTTGTAAGAATGAAATGAGATGATCAGACAGAAAAAAGAGGAAGGATGAGAGCGGGAGATCCTATGATAATGTGAAAATAAGTTCCAAAGAAATATTTTTCCGAAGTTTATAATATATGACTTCAGTTTTATACTGAGTGTAAGTCATCAGACCATTTTATGGGCACTATAATGTCACTAGAAGTGCATGTCTAACAAAATAATACAGTACATTACCAGTTCTTCTGTGATGACCACTGCAGAGAAGCTGTTAGACTCATTTGTCATTGTACTTTGGTGTCTTAATAGTTTTAAAGATTGTATGGTTGTAGAAAACCATGGGACTTTTTAAAATATCACTTCTCCATACACATTCAATTGAATCATCAGTTTGGAGTACATCTATTTGTCCACCCATGCTTTCCAGTAAACTGAAAAGTAAAATAAAACATTTTAAATGGCAATGACTACTGTGTGCATGGTATTTCAAAGGTCTAATGTTTCAAACAGAATCAATAATTTGTTACATTTTGGGTATTTTTCAGGTTGGTCCAGTAAATTAAAATAAAATATATACAAAGTAGATCTTCAAAACAGAAAGATTTTGAACATCCTAAACACCACTACTTTCCATCTTTTCAACTCTTAACTGCAGTGGTTGAGGAAATAAGAGAAAAAAACTGAGGGGAAAGATGAAAGCACAGGCATTTTTCCCTAAAGGAAGAGGTGCTAGTTTGCTTTGTGCCTTTCAATGAGTCAGTACCATCAGTTGTTAAATAGGTGACTGAATTGGGTGGTCTATATAATCTCTCACAGATTTACCATGCAGTGATGCTATAAGTGAGGACAATGAAATTAAAACTTTAAAAAACAAGGTGCCAATTAACTTCCCAAAATATTCCTGAACAACTTTTTAAATTAAGATTCAGGGTTGCAGTATTTAAGATTGTGTACTCTAAAATCCCAGGTGTTACCTGCTAAATTACAATTTCCTACTCTGTCAACAAGAATAACGATATTGGGCCTCCCTGGTGGTGCAATGGGTTGAGTGCAGTGCTGTGGAGCTGTAGGCAGTTGCAGCGCCAGTTCAATGCCTGGCCAGGGAGATTCCCACATGGTGCCCCAGACCTCTCCTGCCTCACCCTCTGCTCCCCTCAGCAGTGTATTTTGGTCGATCTGCCTGTTCTGCTCCCCACTCTGTCTCTGGTGAACCCTCTCACTGCCCCACACCTCTAGCCTGCACCCCAGCTGTATGCATAAATAAATAAATCTAAAAAGAAAAAAGAATAACAATGTTATTTACATGTAGGTGAGGATTAAATGAATTAGTATGGGGAAATGTTTAGTACCAAGCAAGCAATCAATAACATTAGTATTTATTAACCAGAAGTATATCGGCAATGATTAATTTATTCTTCAATTACTTATTAAAAAATAATCATGTATATTTTATGTCAAGCATTATGCTAAATGTTGAGGATCCAGTATTTGCAGAATAATCTCCTCTCTCATATGTTCTTTTGTGGGAGAATCTGTCTTGTAATAGCTTTATTTTCAAAATACATAGGATGGGAAGGTAACAAGATCTGTGCGTAAATAAGCAACTCACTTGTCTACTACTGAGCATGTCAACTCTGGTTCTTTTTTGATTGGTAGCAAAAATTTAATCTTGCCAATTGAAGGAAACTTGGTCACCCCTTATCTCAAACTCATGTTCTTTTGATTCATTTCAGCATTTCCATCACCATTTTTCTCTGTCTTCTGTTGAGTTCTTGCGTGTTGTCTTAGAATCATGCTGCATGGTCTGTGGTGCTTTTCTCTTATCTGCAGTCTTACTATTTGACTTCTGGTCTGTGAGCTGATAGCATGCGTCCTTTGCAGACATGGTGTTCGGCCACTGTAGACCTGAGCCTGTTTGACTTTTACTTTGTAGTCTTCAGGGTTTTAGCAGCGCCCTCCATTTGACCCCTAGTTAAAGCAACCTATCCTGTTATCCTTGCTTAGATATGGAATCTCCTTACATCAAGCTGGGGCAACCCTTCAGACTCACTAGTTCTCAAGTTTTAATTTCCTTTTGTTCCTTGGTCATGGTCGAGAATTTCTGTTATTTCCTCCATACTTTGAGAGCCAAATAAAACCTCAGTGGGATGGCCATACTATAAGAGGGTGGTCCTCAGGAAAGGGGAGTGTTCCAGGTTCCCTGCCTCACCCAAGGTAGGGTGGAGCTGAGCAGGAGAGATAAGAAGATAGAGACAAGAGAAAGAAAACAGAGAAAAAGGAAGAAGGAAGGAAACTGGATGGAGAGCCAGAAGAGTTACAAGGAGCAGAGAGACATGTGAAGAAGCTGCACTGGCCTGGACTGATTGAGACAGATGTGGGTGAGAGACCCGTGGGGAGGTGACTATGGCAGCGTTGATCTTGATTTTGATTTTTTCCTTTTCCTACCAAAATTGTCTGGGTGTTTCTGACCCTTTTCTATGGGTCCCTGCTGAAAGGTGTTTTAGACTTGTGGCAGGTTTTCGGGCCTTGCCTTGGGCCAATCCCATTTGGGTGGACTTTTGCCTATGAGGTGATGGGTAACTTTGGGTGCTTAGTTTAGAAGCTATTCTTTGTGTTTTCTGTATTATCACACTAATTGTATTAAAGTTTCTTTTCCACTTAAGGTCTTACATGGTTTGTTCAGATATGGTGGATGGCAGAACCTATTTAGACCGGGCAGGTTTGGGGGTTCTGGGGGTGTCCCTCTCCCTGCCCTGTAATACTACCATCTCAGGCTCTCTCTGCCTAGCTCTGCTGACTGACATTTCTGCCTCATACAGCTGACTAGTTTGATGCAAGGTAGTCAGTAAGGTTACTTTCTTTTTAAGTTTCAAAGAGATGTGGAATGAGTCATCGATGCAAGTTACTAAGAATTTTGGCAATATTTCTGTCACCCAGAATTTCACTCCTACTGTAAGTTCAGGAAATAGGGTCACCTTTATTATTGTAGGACAGTAAAAATCTGCCACCACCAAAACATTTGATAAAAGGTTTGTTAGCATGTTACTGAGAGTCATCCAGAGACCCTAAACAGAGAGCATGCTCTAAAAAGGGGTCCGGCCATTTGTGCACATAAAGGCAAAGCATATTCTTAGTGTGATCCTTAATACTTAATAGAATTAGTGTGATACTTAATACTCAGTAGAATTAGTATACATAGAGAAGAAAGAGAAGATATTTTTCCCAATAAAATACACAAAGCTACCCATCCCCTTGTGGGCAGATGCCCAGCTAATCATGGACAGCCCAAAGCATGGCCACTGAGACCCCAAAACTTGCCACAAGTCTAAGATACCTTCTGAAAGAGAAACACAAGAAAGGTATGAAAGGAACCAGGCAAGCATGGAACAAAAAGAGCAAAATCAAAGTACAAAGTAAGATAAGAGTTGCCATTGCTTCTGCCAAGGACAGACTTCTCACTTGTTTCTCCCCCAGGTGTCTCACTCACGTGTCTCTTTCAAGTGTCTATACCAGTCTATTCTGTGTGTCTCCTTCCATGTCTTCTTCCCAGCAATACCATGGTTCAAGTAAGGACACAGAAATAATAGAGAGTGAAGAGAGCCCTCCTGCCTTCTCTGTTAAATGGTTCATTCAGTTCTGCCCCTCCTTCCCAATCGCTCTTCTGCTCGGGAAGTCTGTATCTCATACTGGCACTTGCGGTTCTAGATGGCTGCACTACAATGGGGAAAATGGTGCCCATTCACTGTGCTGTGACGCTCCTCCCCTTTTCATGGAGATGCATCTGAAACAGGTTGATTTCATGGAAAGGGCTCTGTAGTCTGAGTGGGGTTGCTTTTGAAAAAAGACATTCAAATGTAAACGTCTCTCTATAAGGGCATCTATCCTTCTGTGCAGGGGAAGAATTATTCTCCTTACTACCTTTCAATAAAGAAGGCAAAACAAATTCTCATACCTTTTTTTTTTTTGCTGTCATTGAGTAAACTCCCTAACTGATGTTAGGGCACAAAGGAAATCATCCTGTATCCCTATGGATTTTTCTAGACTAGCAAATAACCAAATAGTATTGGACAGATTGATGGGAGGAAAAAGCAAAAGCAAAAAATAGTAATAATAACAGAAAGGTTGGAGATGAAAGGAGAAGGTCATGTAGGGAGTTTACCAAGGAGGGTATACAGATTTAAGTTTTGCCCTTCCCATTGAAAAGAGATAAGGAGATTAAGGCACCCCAGTAAATGTCCTTACAGAGAAATTCACAAGTAACTTTTTAAAAACCAACTTCTACCCTGCCTTCAATACCCATATCATGAACCTTTTGTCAAAGATATACTACACTGATCTGCCATATTCTTCCCCACAATCTTCTTTTCTTAGCTAAGCTATTAAAGATGACATTTGAAGGGGCCTCCCTGGTGGGCAGCAGGTTAAGCGCAGCTCTATGAAGCTATCCAGAGCCACTGTGGCACAAGTTCGATATTCAGCCAGGGAGATTCCCACATGGCGCAGCAGATCTCTTCTGCCTTGTCTGCTGCTCCCCTCAGCAGTATATTTCAGTTGATCTGCCTGTTCTTCTCCCCATTCTGTCTCTGGTGAACCTCTCACCACCCTACACTTCTGGCCTACACCCCAGCTTGTATGCATAAATAAATTTTAAAAAAAGACATTTGAAGCCATGTGGCAAGTTACTCAGTCATTGGGTCTCCCAAGTATGCAAGAGGTATAAACTTTTTGGCTTTTTTCTCTTTTTCAGTCTGTCTGATGCTGGTTTGATTATTTACCAGCATATAAGAGTCACTAGGGGTACAGGATGATTTCCTCCCCACCCCGGCACTGTCTATACTCTTTATTTTCATTTCTCTCTCTCCTTTTCTAATCCATAAAAGATTTTAATTTTCATCACCTCTTGTTTTGTAACAAAGTTGCTCCTTAGCACCACTGATTTTTTTTTCCTCACCTTCTCTGTGGATTAAATCCTTTGCATCAAGTCCTTCAGGATTTAGCACTTGATATTTAAACCCAAGCTTTTGGCATTCCTTTCCTCTCAAACTGCTGGTACTTGCAATTCAAAACCATGGTTTTAAAGACTATTGTCTGCACTGTTGACTTACAAAAGGTCAAATTAATTGCTCAAAGGCTAAAAATGCGATTCTTTGTTCTCTCTGAATCAACCATACCCTGAGGCATAGAGAAAGTCCTCTTTGCTATTTAAATATAGCAGAAAAATAGAATGAAAAGAAATGGAAAACCAGCACTCAGTTTAATAGCAAAACACTTACCTTATTGCGGAGGAACAAATGGAATAAAATGATAGGTGTACTCTATACTTATTATGTTTGCCCATCTCCATAAGCTAAAATAAAAACAAAACAATGTATGTGCCAGTTATAGCTTTGTTTTCTAACTTAACATTCTCCAATTAAAACACAATTTATATTTTTTCCTATAAGAGAGTTGCACATGTTATTATTGGTGCTGTGGTCTTTTGTAAAAAAATCTTTAACATGATCATACTTTTAGTTATAAACCTTTTAGCTATAAATATTAATGATCATCTATATAATGCTCACCATATATCAGGAACTGTGGTAAATAAGTGAAAATGAACAATGGACATGTCTGTAATTTACCAAATACTGAGAATTCCTCAGACCAAATTATCAAATATCCTCAAGCTTACATCTTACACAATAGAACCTCCTATAACCTACCTTTACAAGTTCAAAGCCATACCTAGAATCTTCAGTTGGACTATCTGGTGATAATTACCTGTGTATTTGGTATTTTCTTCTCATTTATTAGGGAGAGCACTTTGTTAGATCCCTAAAATAATTAAATCAATAAAATTTTAATGCTGAGTTCTATTAAAGGTTCTTTATAATGAATAATATGCAGAAAGAAAGGTTGTTAAAATATACTTTCCACCTAAAAGTTTTTTTCACGATACAACTGATCTTTAGAAGAGCAGAAATGATTGTTAGTACACAAAAGAGGTGCACCCAGTAACTCAGTTGTTAATGGGTGCATATTCTGAAAGTGATTCAGCCATCCATGCTCATAAAGATGAAGGAAGCAGACTCTTAATTTGAAAATTATTTAATAGAATTAGTGTGCACACAGAGAGAAGAAAGGATATCCATCCCTAATAGTAATTTCCTAATAAAACCCCCCAAATTACCCATCCCTTCATGGGTAAATGTGCAGCCAAACAGTCTTGGCCCAAAGCTGAGACCTGAAAGCTTGCCAGAAGTCTAAGGTAACTTCTGGTAGGGAATAATAGGAAAGGAATTAGATAGGTTCCAGAGAGCTGGGGCAGAAGAAGAGAGAGAAAATATAAAATATAACACATAATCCAAAATGAAGTCAAGGTAATGACAGTCATTTCATCTACCAAGGATATCCTCTCCACATGTCTCTTCCAAGTGATGTTGGTTTGGGATGGTGTTGGGTTCAGAGAACAGGGTCTTTGGTTACCTCTAAGAAAAGGATCACTGGAGTTCACTTTTCAGTGGCCATGGTGAGTTTCCCCATGAGGCAGAAACAACGTTTACTTATATCTAAAGAGCAGGGATTCTTATACTTAAAAAGAAAAGGAAAGAATGCTTGCACAGACACAAGGGGGCAGAAAGAGCTACATCTAAAAGGGACAGGTTTGTTAAAAGAGACACCTGCATAGACACAGGCTGGCAGTCTTGGGAAGAGAGCTGCATCTTGCCAGTGCAGAAATTGCATTGATACAGTGTTCTTCTTTTCAGGAGGGGCTCATTCCTATGTGGAATTGTTGTCCATTGTGAAATTAATTACTTGTAGGGTGCGACTAGGTTGATTTGTGAGAACAAGGTGATTCTCTGTATGGGCCTCCATCTCCATATCCCAACCTCTAGTCAGCACCTCCTGACACTTTCTATAGCTAGTTCTATGATTATGTCAATCATCTTTACCCCCACCTCCAGATTGTGTACCTCATTCACAGATTTTTTACTCTAAACCTCTATCATAAGTACCTCTTCTAAGTGCCTCTACATGTCTTCCCTCCAGGGCCACCTGGCTACTCATCTCTACCCCTTTCTTCCAGTAGCTCCCCAATTCTGGAAATCCAGTTCATGGTTTACTGAAACTTGTAGTCTAAGGTAGCTGATGTGAATGCAGGGCAGGGGAAATAGCTGTCCCCTTCATGGAGATGTATTTGTAACAAATCCATTAAGCAACACATTTAGTTTATTTCCTTTCTTCTAGGGTTTAAAATAGACACAGACTATTTCTCCTTCCAGTCTTTCGCTAATATAATACTCTCATACTCTGACTCTAATATTACTAAGCTCAAATAAATAATGTACTAAAATCTAAGAAATGAGTGATTTTACAACTAGACAAGGGAAATTTCAAAACTCCATTAAGACAAGGCTTTTATTTAAAAAAAAAGACATTTAATTTGAAATTTTGTTATTCGTACAGTACATGTTCTGATGGGAATTCAGAATGAGTTAAATATGATCATGAGATTGAAGTCAATTAACTCTTTCAGGACACCAGTTTTATCTTTTAGTCACAAAATTTTCACAAATGCAAAAGTAGAAATATATAAATTCTACAATCCTCTGGGCCAGTATTTCATAATTTGTATAATATGTAGTCTTTTTAAAGGAAAAACAGAAACAAGGACAAAATAATCTCCTCTTTGATCCCCAGTTTTAAACCAGTTTTTATTATATTATCATGAAATATGCAAGCATAAAAGCAGGCATAACTACCTTAGGCTTATATCTCTTACAAAACATAATTACAAACAAAATACAAGCAAATATACAAATTTGAGAAATTCAATTTCATAATATTGGTTTTTAATGTAACAGGAGATTTTCTGTTGAAACGAAGTATCTGTTCACCAAGTGAATACGGCATTGTCTTGCTATACACAGATTATTTTTTTTATTTAATTGTATTATTTTTATTACAGTAACGTTGCTTTTCAACACTGCATATGATTTAGTGTTACAGGTTTACACCTCTTCACCCACCAGCAACCCACCCATAATCCTCCAACATGAAGCTTTGGCACTCCCTGCCCTCCCTTTGGTCTTCACCATCCACCACCCTTTTCTGGTAGCCTCCACGTAGTCAGACTTCTTTTTTTTTTTTTAATTTTTATTTTTAATTTTTTTTTATTTGTACATACAAGCTGGGGTACAGGCCAGAGGTGTGGGGCGGCGAGAGGGCTCACCAGAGACGGAGCGGGGATTAGACCAGGCAGATCAGAAGTACACTGCTGAGGGGAGCAGCGCGCGAGGCAGGAGAGGTCTGCCGCACCATTTGAGAATCCCCCCGGCCAGGTGTCGAACTCACGTCACCACTGCCGACAGCTCCACAGCGCAGCGATTAACTGCTGCGCCACTGGGGAGGCCCTCACGTAGTCAGATTTCTAGGATTTGTTTAGCTGTGGTTTTGTTCACTTTTTTTGTTTCTCTGTATTCTACACATGGGTGAAATCATCCAGTATTTGTCTTTCTCCTTTTTACTTATTTTGCTTAGCATGATCCTCTCCAGTTCTATGCTGTCTTAAATAAGATTTCATTGTTTTTATAGCAAAGCAGTATTACATGTGTATTTATTCCACATCTTAATTCTCTCATCTGTCCTTGGACACTTAGTTTGTTTCTGTAACTTGGCTATTGTAAATAGTGCAGCAATAAACATAGGAGTACAGCTATCACTTTGAATTATTGTTTTTGTTTTCTTCAGATAGATACCTAGAAGTGATATGCTGGATCATATGTTAGATCTATTTTTGATATTTTGTGAAATCACCATAATATATTTTACAGGGGCAGGATCAGTCTCAGTTTCTATCTAAAGTGAAAGAGGGTTCCTTTTACTCCACATCCTCACCAACATTTGTTGATCTGGGCCATTCTTCTGGGTATAAGGTTCTAGTCTCATTGTGGTTTTGATTTGCATTTCTCTGATGATAAGTAATGATGGACACTTTTCATATGCCTGTTCACCATCTTAATATCTCCTTTGGAGTAATGTTTAATAAGCTTCTTCCAATTTTTGACTGGGTTTTGTTTTTTTTCTTTTTGTTGAGTTGTATGAGTTCTTTGTAGATCTTGGATATTAATCCCTTGTTGGATGTCTGATGTGCAAATATTTTTGTTTTAATGATAGCTTTTTTCTCTGTTTCAAAACTTTTTAGTTAGATAAAGTCTCAATTGCTTATTTTTGCTTTTGCTTCCCTTGTCATGGAGTTAAGTCCCCAAAGACATCAAAGTATCATGTATTGTATTTTCCCTGTCCATTTTGGTGCTTTAAATCTCTCTTCGTTAGATTTTTTTTTTAAACTAATCTATAAAGAGTTCAATTACTGCCGCCCTCCTCTCCTGGTAGCACAGTGGGTTTAGTCTCAGCACTATGAAGCTGTCCAGCAGCCACAATAGCACGAGTTCGATCCCCAGCAAGGGAGCTAACCCACATGGCATAGCAGACATCTCCTGTCTTGCCCACTGCTCCCCTCAGCAGTGTGTTTCAGCCAATCTGCCTGTTCTGCTCCCTACTCTGTCTCTGGTGAATCCTCTCAACCCCCCCCCCCAACACCTCTGGCCTACACCCCAGCTCTTATATGCATCAATCAATCAATCAATCAATCAATCAATATTTTTAGAAAGGAATTGAATTACCTTTACTTTTCCTTCAGGTCATAATGTGGTTTTATTTAATTTGATTTTAGTTTTTTGGCTTTTGTTGATCCCTGTAGATACTGAGATCTGTTTCTTCAGTTGCTGAGTCAAGAGACGGGTAGAGAGGCCTCCAGGACTCCAGCCACTGGTGTTAATGTAGGGAGGAGGGTGGGCACTACTGATTATATACCCATGCTCTGGAGTTCCAGATCTTAGACTCTACAGCCTTTGTGTTATCACTGTGATTCACAAGGTCAATACCAGCCTCTAGGAGTTGGAGTTGGTGAAGTCCAGAGTACTCACTGATCTTCTTAACCTGGTCCCATCCTGTGTTAAGTCCCCAAGCTCCTCCAAATGTTTCCCCTCAGTTAAGGGGTTGTGACTGTACACTTTTTAATTTTCTCCTTTCAGTTCCCCTTTTTTGAGCCTGCACCCCCACCATCTGGACCTACATCCTCCAGGCATTTCTCTCCACTATTTCCTGTTAAATGAAGCATGCCTCACCTCTGTGTGTCTTCTGTACTATGTTAATTTCCCACATCCAAGGGTTTTTCAGATTTGCTGATGCCACAGGACTATCTGACTGGTATCCTTCTACTTAACTGTTAGCTGATCCTCTCAGGAGCAAAGCAAGTAACTTCCTCTGATGCCATCTTGTGAATTCTCTTTCAAGGGTTATTCTAACTATTCATAATTTCTACCAGCAAGTTCACTGTTATTGAATAGTTTCCAATGAAATTAGGGAACACATTCTTTAAGATCCAGCTTCCACACTCCCCATCAGGTCTACTCCTGACTCTGTGTCTCCCTCTTTTCAGTTAAATTTTGACTTTTCATGCTGAAAGGCAGGACTGAGGATGCCAGCAGGCAGGTGTACCATCATACCTTTGTCCCCACACAACGCGGTGCTATGCATGGATTTGTGTATTTAGCGTGGTAATACAGTGTGTTTTTTAATGACAATTTTCCTAATATTTTGTTTGTGGAAACTCGTTGTAGAGTGTCATCACTGATTGCTTATGTTTCTGTCCTTATTGATAGTTCTTGGGACCAAAATAATTACATCTACAAATAAGAACTCTGGGTTCATATGGCAGTTCTTGACTATAAAATAGTGATCTAGAAGAACCCCAGATCACTTGCATTATTTTATTTTTCAAGTATATCACTTGGATATTTTAGAATGGGGAATCAAAACACAAATATAAAAAATATTACAAGATAATTTTTAAAAGGGAAAATTCAGTATTATTATGAAAATATGAAAAAAACTGTCAAAAGTTTTGTTTAGCTCAGTTATATTAATGAGGAAATTGGTAAGATATTATCAGTTGGTTCAGCAGAGAATTCAAAGTACTACACAGGCATAATTGAGTGAGGAATGTTGAAATGAATCTACAAATACAAGTAAAAGTGACTTTTCCTCTATGGTTTAAATGGAGAGAGAAATCAGTTTTTCTTCCACTAAAGGGAATTTGCTTGTCTTTGAATAACTAATATTTTAACTGCTTATCATTTGTCTATAGTTTATAACTTTGTAAATGAGCTCAAAATCCCTGCACAGAATCAGACAATCCAGAAAGGTATTCTGTATGATGCCTCTTTCCCATTGAAGATACCCAGTCCTCTTTGGTTACCTTTCAAAGTCTTTCACAATTTGTCCATTCAGTATATTTAAATGGCATGTCTAGACCCTATAGAATCTCTCCATGGATCTTTATGGAAACCTTGTAAACTTCAATTCAGGTATTTCTGTTGAGAACTGACCTCCAGTTACATATAGAGGCCTCTTAGTTGCCCTCAGTCTTAAAGGAATGTAGTTCTTCTCTCAGACATAACATTAAATAAGCTAGTTGGTTGAATTGGGTGACTTCTGATGATAGAACAGTGATACTTAATTCCAGTATTTTATGTATATTATTTCATTAAATATTACAATAATCCTATAGGTATGTGCATTTTATGGGTGAGAAAATTCTTGCTGAATTAACCACCTGGAAAATATTTTTTAAATATTATTGAATGAAAAACAGGGCAAAAAAAAAAGGTTTCTATTTTATGGAATCAGCAACTAATAATCTGGACCATATACGAAGCACTAGTTTAGAGGACACATGTCAACATGAGATGTTCAACTAATATTTATGGAACACATCTGATCTCATCTGGGAAATTAAGTGTCCTATATTTTCCAATAACCCAGAGTACACATTGTCAGAGTATTTACTTTTCAAATAACAGAAAATTATCCGTTCATATGTTTATGAAGCTTTATTGCTAAGCTTTGAATTACTTTAGAGAAAGGGCTTTGTTTTATTTATGTGTCCATAGTGCCTAGCACAGTAACTAGCGTATATTATATATTTTTAAAACTCAGTTAAAGTATGTATACGCAGTAAATCCTAAAATTGAACCTCTGGAAAAATTCAGTCCTAAATCACTAGTTCCAAAGATTTTATTTCCCCTTTCAAAATGTTTTACTGTAGCTAAATAGCTTTTAGTATTTAATGGACTCATTAAGTTTGGAACTGTTTAGAATTTGCTTTAAGGACACATGGAAAGGCTTGTCTTATCATCAGTTACAAGTGTGCAGACTTAATGTCATGATGAGACATCTCTGAGAGCTAATGGGGAGGAAAATGGTGACAATGCAAACACCGTAAGAGATCATCTAGAATTTTGTATCACATTTACATACCCAATGGATTGATATTGAGAAAATTTTTTATGCTAGTGCCTACAAGATTCTTCAAATTTCATAAACTCAATACCATATTTTTCCATAAAGTACTTCTTAAAACACAAGTGAATATTGATGAGTGACTAAGGAATTGGAAATACAGAGGGCCTGAAATTCATATCAGGTTAAAAAAAATAGTATAGAAACCCAAATTATCTAAATAGACCTGGGAGAGTAAAAACTGGAGGAGTGGAAGTAAAATTTACATTAAAATGATAGGAAAATAGTCCCTTGTTTTACTATCCTAATTATCAACTATTTGACTGTAAGGTAAAAATAAAACATTGAGTGTTTTTAAAATGTAGTACTTGGTCAGAATGTATGCATTTGTTATATATTACCTATCTTCAATCTATGTAACGAGAATCACAATTCATAATTGACATTAGGGGATTTGTTTTGAATTTATTCCTGACCATAGTGAGAAAGTAATTGTCTCTCAAGTTTGGAGTGCAATATGAGAGTATTTTCTCTGTGTTTCTGTAATGGCTCTCATGTTTGAGAGCTATCTAGACTCCTAGTTGCTCTATAGTTTAGTAGTCATTTTCCTGCCAGTGTGTTACAGAGACATCTCCATAAAAAATTGTGGTACTGGGCCTCCCTGGTGGTGCAGTGGTTAAGTGCTGCACTGTGGAGTTGCAGGCAGCGGCAATGCAAGTTTGACGCCCAGCTGGGGAGATTCCTACATGGCGCAGCAGACACATCCTGCCTCGCCCACTGCTCCCCTCAGCAGTGTATTTCTGTTGATCCGCCTGTTCTGCTCCCCACTTTGTTTCTGGTGAACCCTCTCACCACCCCACGCCTCTGGCCTGTACCCCAGCTTGTATGCATAGATAAATAAATAAATCTTTAAAAAAAATTGTGGTACCATCTTCCCTGCCCCCATTCATATGTGGTTGCATTGGACTAGCTGCTGGGGATGAGAGGTGGGCCTGTGCAGCCTGGTGAAGCTGTGTAGCAGAAGGCAAGTGAGATTGGGAAAAAGACAATGAGGGAAAAGGAGAAGTTCTCTTATTCTGTTACCGGAGTCAAGCTGCCTTAGCAGTGGGAGCCAGCAGGAGCGGTGGTGCCTTTTATCCCGCTGCTCCCAAATCAGTTGTGGCAGTTGCTCCTGCCCAGTAACTGCCATTTGGAATGGACCACTCAGGTGCTAGGAGCTGATGGTCCAAACAGCTCCAGGATTGAAAAATGGTCCAGTCAGGCTTGTGGATGGTACTCTGAGAGAGGATAAAAGCCAGGATCGGAGGCACCTGAGACTGGGGAAAAGAAGAGAAAAAAGAGAGAGGACGCCAGCCCCAGAGAGAGAAGGAGGCTCCTGAAGAGAACTGGAAAAGATAACGAGGACACCAGCCCGCAGGAGAAGAAAGACAACGGTTCCAGACTCTGAAGAGAGAAGAAAGAAGAAAAGAAGCATCCAGCAGCTGCCCTCCGAGCAGAAAGAGAAATGAAGGACTCTGCAGAGACTGGGCCTCTGGTCTTGTCTCTGACGTTGCCTGAAAGGAGCATCAGTGGCCCTGGGGTTAGTGTCTCAAAGAGCTGTTTGTTGGTCTAACCCAACACCTCACAAAGAGCTACCATCACCAATGCGGTCTGGGTGAGGTAGCCACCACTTGAGGATGTAGTAAGCTCTCTGTTTCCCCGTTTGTAAAATAAACCCCATGCTTGTTGTTGTTCCTGTAGCCTGAAGTCTCTTGCAATTGTGTGCGCGGGTGATAACCCACAGACAGTGACCTGTCCTGTCATCAGGCACTGTCCTTTGTTTTTTGCCTTTTAGCCTTTTGGGGCTTTTTGGTGGGTCTTGCCTCAGAGCCTGGGCGGTTGTGCCCTTTCTGCCCGTTTCAGTTGGTGACCGCGGCAGGACAGGACTCCCTGTAGTCTGCCCTGTTTCAATTCCCGTGAAGCGACTAATACCCTGGTATTGCATAAAGGAGACATGGAGGAGAGACATGTAGAGACACTTGAAGGTGCAGAGTGGGTCAGAGACACGTGTGGAAGCTGACAATGGCAGCTGATACTCAGATATGGTTTGTCCCAGCTTTCTGGGACCTGCTTCACAACCCCTCTCCAATGGTTCCTGGTCAGAAGATGCTTTAGGTTTGTGGCAGGCTTTTGGACTTCAGCAGCCCTGCTTCAGTTGACCTTCTTTAACTGGGCATTTGACCATGAGGGGATGGCAAATTTTGGCAAACTATTACTAAGAATATTCCCTCTAGGACTTCCAGTATTATATTGAGTGGGAGAACTACGGGGACTACAACTTAGGGGAGAAATCAAGTACTGTCCAAAAATGAACAATGAAGTAAAAAAAAAATAAATTTAATGAAAAATATAGAATAGTCTTTCTTCCCTCTCTGTGCATACCAATTCTATGAAAGATCTTTCACATTTGGAGTCTATGTAGGGTGTACAGTAAATGAAAGAATGATCAGGATTTTTTGCCCTACTGACATCAACATTAATGATTGTCCCTTGCAGTCCTACACGCATGACTGATGACGGGCACCTGAAGTAGGGTGTAGGCATGCTTTAGTGGGCACACCTGAGCCCAGAGACTGAGGCTATAAGGGCAGTGTCAGAGAGCAGCAGCAGAAGCAGCAGCAGTAGCAGAGAACACAGAGTATGGTGGCAGAGGGCCATTGGGGTGCAGTAGCAGCTACCAGGAGAGAATGCTAGAGAGCCCAGAGGGAGTGAAGATTTGCTGGGGGCTGGGAGGCCTGCCAGCCTCCCGCCCCCCCAGCCCTCCTTGCCTGTCCTGTACCTGGTTGCCTCTCTACAGATAGTGCAGAGAGATAACTAAAAGTCTGAGAAAGCTAACGAGGGCTTCAGGACTCCTACTTTACCCATCTGCCAGAATCTTAGGAGACCTGCCCTGTGCCTTGCTGGCACTACATAGGGTAAATGAATTAATCAGGTTTTCTATGCCACTAGCCTCTGTGGCTGTCACCTGTGGCCTTGGTCTTGTCCATGCAGAAGTCACTTGGGAGCATCACCGTGGGGCTCAAGTGCCTGATGGACACCTGGAGCATGGTGTGCGCATGCGTAAATGCACGCATGCGCCTAGCGGCAGGGATAGAAGAGCGGCGTCACTCAAGAGACAGAGGCGGATCTGGGAGAGATGACTACAAGATGATGAGTAACTACAGAAGAGGCGAGACCACCAGAGAGTGCCAGAGAGCGTCCAAAAAAGAAAGTGTAGAGATTCGCCGGGGCCTGGGGGGCTCAGTTGCCTCCCAGGAAGTTATCAGGCTTTTACTGCTCTCTCACCCTTGGCATCTGTGATTGACCCCTGTGGTCTTGTATGCGTACCTAATGGCGGCACCTGGAGTATGATGTGGGCCTGCGTGAGTGGGCACCTGAGCCGAGAGACTGAGGCTATATGGGCGGTGTCACTCAGATGGCGTATGGTGGAGCGCGAGGGAGGGCTACGAGAGAAAGTCAGATGGGCCCCAGAGAGTAAAGATTCCGAGGGGCCTGGGAGGCCTGTAGCCTCCCCCTCAACCTGCCCTGTGCCAGGCAGGCCTGCCACAACACCGCTACAGTCTGCTTTGCCTTTTTGCATGCAAGGCCAGATGCCATTAGAGCCTGCAAGTTCCAGCGTCCCTGCGTGCTCTTCAGTCACACGCTAAGAAGTAGAAAGAATCCAACGCCCCAAGTTGTCTGACTAGAGACTGGGAAGGACAGTGGAGACCAGAAAGAGGTACTGCAGGGTCAAGGAGTTAAAAATCAGGCATTTTTATGCCCACCCGCCACTAGCCTCTGTGGCCTGCACCCACTCCTCCCCTGATTATGGACCCCTGCGCCCAAAGATCATGGGCCTGTGCGTGTGGAAGGCACACACCTGGGCCTAGAAAAGGGGTGGAAGAGGATGGCAGTGGCGTCATTCTGAGGCTGCAGAACAAGAGGAGAGCACCGGAGAGAGCCCAAAAGTGTGGAGGTTCGTGGGGCTGGGATGCAGGGGTCGATGGGAGGCAGATATCCTCTGTGCCTGGCTTCTTGATTCATCATTAAAAGGCCTGCAAAATCCACGGAGGGCTCTGAGACTCTTTATCCACCTGCCTGAATAGACAGTGAGCCTGCCCGCCTGTGCGTGCTTGCTTGAACTGCATATACAGGTGTGGATATTTATTGATAGTTGATTAAATGTAAAACATTCATTATCCATTATACATTGAGGCCTTGGTTTACAGTAAGCTTCTTTTTACTAAGCTAATTTTTTAACTACTTACTAGTTCTAGCCAGTTTCTCTTAGAGCCATCTTTTAAAAATAATGTTGGTTTTCTCAACAGTTTCACAAAA
>PVIJ01005432.1:0-103713 GCA_004024925.1 Scalopus aquaticus
CAGGGAGAATCCCACATGGCACGGCAGACCTCTCCTGCCTTGTCTGCTGGTTCCCTCAGCAGTGTATTGCTGCTCCCCTCAGCAATGTATTTCTGATCTGTCTGTTCTGCTACCCGCCCTGTCTGGTGAACCCTCTCGCCGCCCCACGCCTCTGGCCTGTACCCCAGCTTGCATGTATAAATAAAAAAAATAAATCTTTAAAAAAAAAAAAAAAAAAAAAAAAAAAAAAAAAAAAAAAAAAAAAAAAAAAAAAAAAAAAAAAAAGAAACTGTAGTTGTATGGGACTTGCCCATGTATGATGTGGTTTTGTCTGGTCATCCATGTGCTTTCTGCACTGTTCTTGTGTAAAAGAGGGAGGACTCTATCTGCTTAGCCCTGATAGGAAGCTTCCGTCTGATTAGAGCTGCCAAATGATCTCCAGATGGAGTTAAGGAGATCGTGGTGATGCGGTTTGCAGGCCACCCCACTGGACAGTAAGATCAAATCTTGCCTAGAGAGTTCAACTCTTTCTCTTTACCCAATACGCATCTTGATTATTTATTTTTGTTTTTTGAGCTTTCTTTTTGGCTCCACGTAGCTGTCAAATGTTGGGTGGGAGGGCTGCTTGTGTGGTCATGACTTTGACATATGCTTTGACCAGTGCACTACTGAAAAGTATTTTCAGGAATGTCCTAGCTAGGAGCAGTTACTGAAAAACTTAAGAATATGTGAACATTTTACCTTAATTTTCACTTATTTATTGAATTTTTTCTCAGTTTACTAAGATAACATTGTTGTAGAAGAAAAAAGATTCCTAGATATTCCTTCCACCATACTATTAAAAAATAGACTTCAGTTTCTCTCTTCCATGTATACACGCACACACGTGTGCGCACACACACATACACACACTCACACTTGAGCATAATGGAAAGCACATGTTGTGCTAATTTTCCTTCCCACATCATAAATGGAAACACTGGGGCATAATTTAACATGGTAGTGGTAAATACCTCCATGAAATGGTGCCCAAAGATTATTTTTATTTTTAGTTTGTAGCCTAACCATTGTGAAATTATATTTGACAAGTCATCTACAATCATGTAGATGAGTTCATGCACGATCACATTCATGTACACCTTTATTTTTGTTTACTTGTCTATTAACTCTTTTTTTTAAAGGATTACTTTATTTATGCATAGAAGAACTGGGGTGTAGGCCAGAGGTGCATGGGGTGAGAGGATTCACCTGAGGCAGAGTGGGGAGCAGAACAGGCGGAATGACTGAAATACCCTGCTGAGAGGAGCAGCGGGCAAGACAGGAGAGGTCTGCTGTGCCAGGTGGGAAGCTCCCTGGCCAGGAATCAAACTTATGCTGCAGAGGCTGCCTATAGATTCACAGCACTGAGACTTAACCCCTTGCGCCACCAACTCTTAAATGAAATAGTAGTAGAATTCATAATAGTAGAATTTCTAAGTTATAGACTAAGCTCATTGAATATGCCAGTACATGACACAAAATGCTCTCAAGGAAAATTGTACTACTTCATAACTTTACCAGAGTGCAAAAAGAATCCATTGTCTGGGTATCATAATTTTTTAGATATATATTTTACATCATTCTTCCTTTTTGTAAAATGCATGTTTCTCCTTTCAGGTGTAGACCCCATATGATTTCCATCACCGATTCACCCGTGCACCATCACCATAGTTCCTTGTGTTCTTCCCTCTCCTGTTTTGCTCTATCTCCCTACCCCTCCCCTGCAGAGTGTCTCTGGTTAATAGTTCCTTGTTAATTTTGTTTTTTAATTTATTGTAATTATTTTCCTGATCCCTTATTTGGTTCCCTTACATTCCTCCTATAAGCGAAACCATCCGATATTTTTCTTTTTCTTTCTGGCTTATTTCACTAAGCATAATCCCTTCCAGCTCCAACATGTTGCTGCAAATGGCATAAAATTATCTTTTTGATTGCTGCACAGTATTCCATTGTGTATACTCATCTTCTTGATCCAGTCATCTATTTTTGGGCATTTGGGTTGTTTCCCTATCTTACCTATTGTAAATAGTGCTTCAATAAACATAGGAGTGCAGGTATCCCTTTGAATTAATGCATAATTTAAAAAAAATTTTTAGTTCTTTTTTCTTTTTAATATTTATTTATGCAAACCAGCTGGGGTACAGGCCACAGGCGAGGGGCAGTGCAGGGTTCATCAGAGACAGAGTGGGGAGCAGAACAGGCAGATCAATGGAAATACACTGTGGAGGGGAGCAGCAGGCGAGGCAGGAGAGGTCTGCTGCGTCATGTGGGAATCTCCCCGGCTGGGCGTTGAACTCACGTCGCCGCTGCCAACAGCTCCACAGCACAGCGCTTAACCGCTGCGCCACCAGGGAGGCCCTAATGCATAATTTTTTTAATTAATTTGTTAAGCAATAAATACAGTCTTAGTCACTTTATTCATATTTCTTTGATTATTAATGAGGTTAAACATTCTCATGTTTACTCACCAGTTATTTTAAAAATTATCCATTCTTATGCTCACCTCAATAGGAGTGATTGAATTGCTCTTATTAACTTGTGAAAGTTCCTTGTATATTGGAAAAAATAAGTTCTCTATCATAAGAGTTGCAAATATTTTCTCAAATTGTCATTTATTTTTCAGTCATGTTTATAGTCATTTTTGCCATGCAGAGCATACAGAAGTTGTTTGTGTATGTGTTTTTAACTTGAGGTAAGATTGATTTACAACAGTGTATATGTTTTATGAGTATACATTTATATATCTTCAAATGTATGTTCATTTGTGTTCTGTGTGTTTGGGCCAGTATATCAGTATTTTCCTTTTTGGTTCTGGGACTTCATGTCAAGTTTATAAAAATCTCCTATTTCCCCAGGTTTACACAAAGTGCTACTATATTTTCTTCTAGGACTCTTGGGGTTCCATTCTTCTACACTTATTAATTCTTTAACCTGTCTGGAATTCATTGTTACATACTGTGAGTATGGGTCTAGCTTTATTTTTTTCTTCAGTTAGCACTTACTCAACAACCCGTCATTTCCCACACTGGTTTTAACGGTCTTATTTAGTGTATACCAATTTCCCAATACTTCGAGATTCTGTTCTGTTCCCTTGATCTATCATTTATTCCTATGCCAAATTGTTTTAATTTCTGCAGCTTAAAAATATTTTCTAGTATCTGACAATTCAATATTACTTAAAATTTGAATTTAAAAATACTAATTTTTATTCCCACAAATTTTGTAATTGAGGTGAAATTCATGTAACACAAAAATTGCCATTTAAAAGGGACTAATTCAGTGGCATTTAGTACATTTAAGATTTAAGATGTACTAAATGTTTAGTTCCAAACATCTTCAGCACAGTGTTGTAGCACCACCACCACTGTCTAGTTCCAAAACATCTTCATCACTCTAAGAGGAAACCCTAGGCCCTCTAGCAGTGGGTGATAATTATCATCATGTTCTCAGTTTCTGTCCCCAAACACTTGGTAAAAATCCCCCATCCTTGACCTTCTTCCCTAAAGTTCCTCCAGTGTCCTATATCCCTAATCCTCTCAGTTTCTTATTAATGTCACGTCTTTTTAGTAAACTTCATAGACCTGGACATAGCATACCCCTTGGCCTCCTCACAGCCCTGTTTTTCTTTAGCTCTTCCTCCCGAAAAAGGTTCTCTTCCTCATGCTCCTCCCTTTCTCAGTCCCCCAGCTGATGGAGCTTTAATTCATACTTCAGGGATTAAGAAGTACACTCCCACTGGGAATTACCCTCTAAACTAGAGTGCTTATGTCCAGGAAATGCCAGGAAAATTATTATTACTCATTAGTTGGGTGACTTGGACAGATGGCATCCCCTCTCCAAGTCTCAGTTTTTTCACACATAAAATGGTAAGACTTGCTCACATTTCCAAGCCCCTACATACACTACATAAGCATTGCATGTGTCAGAAGAAATCAGTAATAGCAGATGCTTACATAGCACTTAATGTTTGCCAGACATTATGTCAGATGCTTTATATATAATTTTTCACTTAGTTCTCACAACAACCCTATGAAAATATTATCATTAAAACTATTTCATAGATTTTTTTTTTTAAAAGACATCTCAAGGGGCCTCCCCAGTGGCACAGTGGTTAGGCGCTGCGCTGTGGCGCTGTTGGAAGTGGCGACGTGAGTTCGACGCCCGGCTGGGGAGATTCCCACATGGCGAGGCAGACCTCTCCTGCCTCGCCATCTGCTCTCCTCAGCAGTGTGTTTCCACCGATCTGCCTGTGCTGCTCCCCACTCTGTCTCTGGTGAAGCCTCTCGCCACCCCACCCTTCTGGTCTGTACCCCAACTTGTATGCATTAATAAAAAAAAATCTCTAATCTGTAATATTTTAAAAAAAAAAGTCATCTCAAAATTAAGTCATTTACCCTTGATGGCCCCTGCCAGCAGGTAGGTGGTGGAGCTGACTTCAAACTTGAGCAGTTCTGGCTCCAGAGTCCCTGTCTTAACCACTGCCCCATACTGCCTCATATAACCTCATAAAACGAGGGGGCTAATTAAAAATAATCCCCTCACATTTTTATAGCACTATTCCAATTTAAAGCAGTGTTCACATTCTGTGCCCTTTGTGATCTTCACAACAACCCTGGGGGGGGGGGTGGACATTATTAGCCCAATTTACGGGGCAAGAACTGAGCCTTATTAAGAGGGTCATGTGTTCAAGGGCAGAGTCAGGACTTAAGCCCAGGACTGCCCGTCCTGGTGCACCTCAGATGCCACAGGACACATCCTGTCCTTTCTAAGTCTCCTCCAGCTCCAACACTGAACACTCTTCTTTCCTGTCTGTCTTTCTTTAAAGGGACACCAGTGTGCTCTGTGAGAATCCCTCCCCTGCCACTCCCCATCACCCACTTTGCACAGTGGCGCTCACAAGCAGCAGCAGGGGGTGCTGTGGACCAACACACCAGGCGCTGCTGCTTTGGGAACCCCTGTTAAAGGAAACAGCCATAGACCTCTTCGGTCATGCTCTTCTTTTTAATTTGCTTATATTAAAAAAAATGTTTTTAGTAAGTACTACTTGTACATAGTATACAATTTTAAAGGCACAAATGAATATACAGTGTGCCTGCTCCCCCACTCTCCAGTTCTCCATTCTGGGGACAAACCCAGGAAGTTCCCCAGTGTTTCATTCTAGAGATGTTCTAGCCTTGTATAAACAAGTATTCCCCCCTCCACTCCCCCACACAGTGATAACATATCAACATGCACATGTGTTCTGTTGTGCACTCACATGGAACCATACTACACACGCTATTCTTTATTTTTTTCCAAGGTAATTTATCTTGCAAATCAGTTCACATCATTATGCATAATATTTAATTGAGTGAATAGGTCACAATCAAATTTTCCAGCCCCCGTTGTTTTCTTTTTCGTACAATTAGGTAAAATTGCAAATACCTACACGGTACATAGACCACTTTGCGTATGTGCTTACCTGCAAGATAAATTCCAGGAAGTGAAATTTGCTTCCCTGCAGAGGACACACGTTTGTAGTGTTGACTGATACTGCGAAATCACTTTGCACAAAAGCTGCCCATTTAGAGCTGCTTCGGCAGGGTGTGCAAGAGTCTGTTTCCTGCACCCTCACCAGCACTGTCTTGTCAAACATTCTGATCTTTGTCTATCCCACATGTGAAAGATGGTTTCCCACTGCAATTTTAATTGCTTTGGGAGTGGCTCTGACCTTTGAGATTCATTCATGCCATCTGGAAATAATTAGTAGGTTCTTCTGGTGTGCCATGCACTGTGTTGGGTCATCCTCCTCCAGCCATCCCTGGTCTGACTTTCACTGTCTTTTCTGCCTGCCCTGTACCGACCTGCCTCATCATATCCCCTGAGAATCCATTTTTCTTGCTTGGTCATTCTCACCAGGTCAAGCAGGGGGCAACCTTCGTTGACCTCTTCTTTAGAAGCTTACAAGTGAGGAGAACGTGGTTTCTTGCCTTTTCTCTATTTCCTTAAGATTAAGTCCTGTAACCCAATTAAGCAAAACTGAGACAAGTGTCTTGAGGTCAGATTAGCCCTGGGTCCTCAGACTTCTCAGACCCACCCAGTCCATTGAGTCAGTCAGTGCTCAAGTGTTCTCATCCTAAACCCTCTATAGTGTTAGAAAGGTGAGCAAAGAGTAGGTCCCGTGGACACTTACCTATGTTCAGCAGATATTCTTTGTAGTTTGACTGGCTGGTTGAACTGTCCTCACATTTAGATGTCATTGTAGCCTGAGATGTGTTTACCAGCGGCACCATTTAGATTAAAGCAGGGAGTATAAGATATTTAGGATCAAGGTTCCCTTCTACATGGGAAACCTCTGAACCTTTTCTCAAATCCCCCTTTCTTTGAGGTCCCAGGGCATTTGACTCCACTGCAGGGTAACTGTTCACTTATCTGCCTTCTTCACAAGACCTTGAATCAACTAAGGGCTCATGGCTTTGTTGTCTTTGTACCTCTACTTAAACCAAAGGTGGAGTCGACATGTGAGAATTTTGAATGAATCTTTTCCTAACTCCTGGTTCCCAAGAACAGCATCCCAGCAGAGACTGGCATCATTCTCTGGTAGCTTAACTAATGGGACCTCCAGTTCATCCTATGCAGCTGCTGAATTTTCCTCCTAAAGCACACTTCTAATGCAGTCACTTGTGAAGGTTCCCTGTGGCCTACTAAATGAAGTGCAAATTCCTTAGCTTGGAATTTAAGGGCCTCCATGGTGATATGGCCCTGTCTACCTTTCTAGTCCTTTTTTCCACTACCTCATGCTTTAATCAAATGGAATTACTCAATGCTTCTCAAGTGTGCCCACATTCCACCCCTGTGCCTTTGCCCACAGGCGCCTCTTCTGGCTAGAATACCTTCCTCTTTGCTCCACTTCCATCACAGAGGTGTGTGTGTGTGTGTGTGTGTGTGTGTGTGTGTGTGTGTGTCTTTCTGTCCCACCCTTTGTTTAAAAAATAAGAGGAGCAATTTTTCACAAAGAAGTAAGGAAATAGGTTTTATATATTCTTTCAGGTCCCTCTCAAGTGTAATTGCCCCCCAACCAAAGACTCCTGTTTTGACCCTCTGGCAGAAAATAATCCCCACCCTCTTAGCTCCCTAGTCAGACTTTGTTTATACTTCTCTTGCATCTTCATTTCTACTCTACCTCAGAGTGCCCAAAAGCAGAGATGGACGTGACCCCTCTTTGTGTTGCCTCCACACCAGTGTTTGTTAATGAGATGCTCTGAAGTCAACGGAGTAGCTCTTCAATCCCCTTTGCTTTCTTTCCCACTTTGAGTTTAAGAAGTGGGGGAAGTTTGGGATCTGTCATCCCGACCCCTATAGCCATCCCTCAGATCCTCTTCTAAGAGGGATCTTCTCGCAACTCAGAACCACCCTACTAAAGTCAGGAGATAATGTTAGCCTTGAGCCCCATTCTATATCTCCCCACACAAACCGTACAGAGAACAGTGGGAACCTGTGTCTGAGGCTCCAGAGAAAACTGTCCTATTTGCCCTTTCTCTGAGGGAAGGCACCGGGGTTATGTTTCAAACTGGAGCATTTATTCTCTTTGAGCTCTTGGATGGGATGCAGCCAAAAAAAAGAGAAATGGAAAGTCATTCCTCTCCTTGCCCTGTGGTCCACATCTCTTTGGCTTGAGCAGATGGGCATAGACACCTCTCTGTTAAAATGCCTGTTGGAGGGCCTCCCTGGTGGCGCAGCATGTGCTGCGCTGAGGAGCTGTCACCGAGTTCGATGCCCGATGCCCGGCCAGGGAGAATCCCACATGGCACAGCAGACCTCTCCTGCCTCGCCGCTGCCCCTCTCAGCAGTGTGTTTCTGACGATCTGCCTGTTCTGCTCCCCACTCTGTCTCTGGTGAACCCTTGCCACCCCACGCCTCTGGCCTGTACCCCAGCTTGTATGCATAAGTAAATAAATCTTTAAAAAATAATAAAAAAATAAAATGTCTCTTGGCACTATTGAGAGGTGCTGTGTACACTGGCAAACTGGAGAAGGGAGTCTGGTCCTTCTCTTGGGCGTCCTTCTGGTGCCTTCTGCAAGGGAAAGAATGGTAGTGGAGTTTTAGTTTTTACTCCACCATTCAATTGCCAGATGAGCTTGACCAAGTTCCTTAATCTTTCTCAGTCTAAAAATAGAAATAGCAGCACCTTTCTTTTTACCTTCCACATGGGCTGTTCTGAAAATCAAAAGAGAAACTATATTTTAAACATCTTGTTTATATACTGACTTATGGTACAATGGATTTGCAAGAGGTTAAAAAGAGAGTAAGATTATCAATTAAAAGTGAGAGTAAAAAAAATAATAATAAAAAAATAAAAGTGAGAGTAGAAGGGGCCTCCCTGGTGATGCAAGGGTTAAGTTGCAGTACTATGAAGCTATGGGAGTTCGATCAGGGCCAAGGAGCTGACCCACATGGCACAACAGACCCCTCCTGGCTCGCCCGCTGCTCCCCTCAGCAGTGTATTTCCGTCGATCTGCCTGTTCTGCTCCCCACTCTGTCTCTAATGAATCCTCTCACCACCCCCACACTCTGACCTATACCCCAGCTCTTGTATGCATAAATAAATAAAACTTCAAAAAAATAAAGAAGAAAAAAGAATGAGGACATAGTGAGCCCGAAACGAGGTTAAATGCATACCTTATTTGCCGTGGGTGGACTTTAAGGGTGTTGGTAAGCTTACCTCAGATAACAGAGTGTTATCTGAGTCAGCAGAAGGGTCACATGGGTGGTGGTGTTTCAGGGTGTCCAGCGTGGAGATCAGCAGCTCACAGCAGGGCTGACAAATTCTGGATAAATCTCCAGGGTAGGGGCTAGTTGCAGCCTCATTCTGCATAGATGCTACTGCTTTAATCTAACCCAGACCTACTTGAACCTGAAGACAGCCAGGGCCTCTGGCCATCTTATCTGTCCCCCGCCCCTGTACACCTGTACAGCCAGCATTACCTCCCTCAGGGGACAGACTCACCTGGCTCCCCGGTGTCAGACAGTCATTAAAAATAATAATAACCAATAGAGAGAGAGAGAGATAAATTATACATTCCATAAAGTTCACCTTTTTAAAGTGCCCCATTCAATAGTTTTTAATACACACACACACACACACACACACACACACACACACACACACACACACACACACACACACAGAGATACTCTTAACTTCTTATATTGAACCATACTGGTCTGGCCTTCTTTGCCCCACAGTCCTCCTTGGTTCCTTTTCCTTTGCTCTCTCCCTGCCCTAATTGTTATCTCCCTAAGAGCTCAAATTCTGGAAAAGTTGCCCTTTATTTCTGACTGACCCATCTCTTTGGCTGGGTTCCCCTGTTACATGGAAGATATTGAAAGTAATCACTGCAGCTGGGGATGGTGGGGAGTGCGCAGAAAAGCCACCCGCATGATCTGCACATTTTGTGAGGTTGAAGAACGCCCTGTGAGAATCCCAGCAGCAAGAGGCTGTGGGCACGACCAGCCCGGGGAGCTGCAGCACTTGACAGATCACATTGTCAGACTGTGACTCACTCCTGCTGCAGTCTGGAAAGCCTAACCTCTCAGCTTGGCCTTCAAAGGAGGGCCGCTTGGGTGGACCCCCAAACAGTCCTCTGAGGGCCGGGTTGGGCAAGCAGAGTCAGGACCCCTTAATTCCTGAGCTGGACAGTTCATGCCCCTTGACTTTATGTTGAGAATTCCACATGTTAAAAGGTTAGGCGTTGGGAGCCTGAGGGAGGAAGAAACGGTATCTTTGTGCTTTCCTAGAGAGTAGAGGGTGTTATCTGAGCTCCTGACCTGCCCAGAGATTTGGGCTCTGCTGACCAGCTACAGGGCCTAAGTCCCGGCTCTGGAGATAGTGAGAATAAAGGAGGCTTCCTTAAGGGACCTTCTATTTCTTTTCTTCCCCTGTTCCTTGATCTTGTGGCACTCACACACCTTTTTTTTCTCATTCCCCCCTCCTCCTACCCTCTCAGGTTTCTCCCCATCATTCTATCAAGTCCTGTCCACCACCTCAGTCCAACAGCTCTTCCACAGTGTGGGGAAAAGGGGAGGGAAATCTTTTTCCCTCTGACTTTTACTCATTTTGCGACTCCCTCTATTTTGAGTATCCATTGAAGTTCAGATCTCAAACAAGATTGTCACGTTCCAAAGACCTGGGAGGGCTAAACTATTACTCGCTCCAATTCTAATATATCACACAGTCCTGCTCTCCTTGCCTGCTTAGACCAGGACCTGGCTGGAATGTTGAGAGGGTGACCCAGAACTTCCTGTTTAATGGGGGAGACAGTTGGGTCTCTGGGAGCCCCCGGCATGGTGGAGAAGCTTAGACTGAAACAATGAAAGACTACTTTACCGAGCAATATGTGTAAAACTGCAAATCCTACAAAGTGTGAAGCTACAGAGAGTGATTGAGATTATGGCAAGAGTCCTTCAGAAGCTCCTTAAGCCTCTTATGGGAACCATCACATGTATATAGTCATGATTTCTCACATTCCCCCATCAAAGCCAAATGAATACTGTGTCCATTGTCTGGAGAAGTTAATGCCGGGCTGAATTAGGGGAAACTCCCCCTGGATTATGGGTATCTTTAGGACCAGCACCCCAAACTAGTGGTCTTGTCATTACCCCAAGCCACTTGCATTGTCTTCAGATTACATGAGGGACACTGGGAGCGGGCAGGGTGGTGAGTGGGCTGTGCGGTCAGCAGTAAATTGGCGGGCTGGTGAGACCTGCCCCCTCTCAGAGGGCAGAGGGGTGAAGGAGTGGACCCGGGATTCTTGAAACAGTATATTCTCTCCTGTGGGAATCGGCAAATGCATCTGGAAGAGACAAGGAGAGCTTCTTATTTGGGGGGGAGATCGGCCCCTTACACAGGTTGGGACACCATCCTATAGTCAGTGAGGTGTCTGGTGGTCATTTTCCCCCACTACCCCGACTCCTTCACTTGTCAAAATCACCAGTAAGGTGTGTCGCTGTTACTACCCCGGTTCTCTTAGTGAGTACTCTTAAGTGAAGTCACTGGCAGCTGGCTCACTGCAGACTTAGGACCCGAGCCCATGTCTTCTGATCGTAAGCCTTGTGGCTGCTCCTCTGTGCACTGCAGTCACCGCATGGGCTGGTGTCCAAGGCCATCACTGATTCCCAGGTCTCCACTCTAGGGCCCTGTCCTTGACCCAGCAGCTGTTCAGTGTTCTGGGGAGGTTGGAAGTCTCATGCTCAGGACAAGGATACCCTTCGTCCCTTTTGCAGGCTCGTCAAGCTATTCTTAGGCTCGCTTTTACACCCACCTCACCCCCACCTCTTCCTCCTAGCCCCAGCTGACTTGGAAGCAGGGAGGAGGCAAGGCTAAAAGGCTTTTGTTTTCTAAGGATGGAGAAATGGCTGAAATCCCGGCATCTC
Source organism: Scalopus aquaticus (assembly GCA_004024925.1). NCBI lineage: Eukaryota > Metazoa > Chordata > Mammalia > Eulipotyphla > Talpidae > Scalopus > Scalopus aquaticus. Next base: position 11,431 of record PVIJ01005432.1, read on the forward strand.
CCCCAGAAGACAGAGGCAGCTCTGGATTTCCTGTTGCTCCCAACACGGGCCAGATAATTGGAGACAGATTTTTGGGCGTGGGTTGGGAGGTGAAGCTTGAAGTACAGTCATCAAGCCTCCTGTGAGTTCATGTGTGTGCGCGTGCGCACACACTGCTTTGTTGGGGTTTCTTTGTTAGCACTGAGTGTGTGTGTGTGTGTCAGTGCGAGCACTTATGTTTGAGACAGTGCTGTGCATATCTACGTCTGTGCATGTCCGCTTTTGTGGCCTATCTGTGCCCCTTGTTCTTGGAGTATAAGACTCTATGTGTATGTGTATGTGAAAGAAAGTGTGTAAACCTGTGTCTCGGTGTCTCCCTTGTTTTGTTTTCCTTTGTGAGAGTTAGTCCAGCCTGGGGAGACCTCACTGGCTCTTTTAGGACCTTATTACTCAAGACTGCTAATTAAATGTAAAACAATAATTAAGATAAAAAAAAATAAGGCAGGAAGGCAGATGGCCTTCAGGGAGAGGATATGAATGATAGAAACAGCTAGAGGACAGTCGGGGGACAGGGGGAGGGCAAGGGGAAAACCTGCTTATAGGGCGAGGGTCTCTTTTAAGGGGCATAAAGCCCCAGTCCACCCCCAACATCCACTTCTCTAATGGAGAAGGCACCACACACTCGCAGAGTCCTTCGGCTTTCTCCAGTTTCCAAGGTTGGGCAGTGGAAGGAGCAACTGTTGCCTTCCAGCTTGAGTCACCTCCCTGGACGGAGAACCAAGCCCCTTTTTTCTAAGCCCCTCTGTGCACATTCACAGATGCAGGTTCTGTTTGCTACAAATGAGATACAGACCAGTTGGGAAGCTCAATTCATATATTAACCCACATGCCTGCTGCATGTTTGGCCTTGGACTGGTCACTTTACATACATGTTGTGTCACGTGTGTGTATGTATCTGTGCATGTGTATATAAAGCCACTTGAAAGCTGGCTATTGCCTTTTTGTAGAGGGAAATGTGGCTTATGATTGAACAAGAACTGTAACCCTCTGGATTTCCCCCAAGTGATCATTCATTTGTTCATTCAACAAATTATACTGACTATATATCATCCATCAATGGCACTATGCTAGATATTGAGGGGAACACAGAGATAAACAAGACACAGTTCCTGCCCTCATGGAGGCCACATGGAGGGGTGGGATCTCAGTGATACGCCAAGGATTGAACTTCTCATCCACCCTCTAGCTGGGACTGACCAAAGGGAGGAGGCTATTATAGGACCCAGGTCTTTCAGACTAGGGGCACAATTTACTCCCAGAACTAGTTGTTCCTTATAAAGACATTTAAGATAGGAACTGGCTGGGAAGAAGTCATGGTGGAAGTAGAGGGCAACGCATGCGTGCTCTGGAGGCCTGAGGGGCAGCAGTGGGGAGGACACAGTCTGACGGCCCACCCCCCAGCTTCATAGCCCAGATTTGCTGCGTGGACATGGTATCCTTAGATGGTCTATCCATCAGGAGGAAGGAAGCATGGGAATGACTGCACCCTTCCCTCTGACTGGTCACAAAGGTCCCAGGGTAGTTGGTTGAGGGAACAGGGAGGGTAGAATCTCCTACTAGCTCCTGGCGGCCTGACTCAATTCCCCAGAGCAGCCGCCTAAGTGCCTAAGTGCTGCCGCCAGCATTCTTGGGCCTAAATCGCTTCCAGTTTGTTTAGTCAAAACCCTTGGCCCCAACATCAAAGCCCCTTTGGAGTTTCTGGGGGTTGTTGTTCTTATATGGTGTTTATTTCAGAGATGGTTCTGTTGTCACCGGCTGTGTGGGGTGGGGCAGGAGGGGCTGCTGAGGCCTCAGTTTTAGAGACATCAGGTTGGCCTGGGGTGGGGGGGAGGTGATTGGACAGTTTCCAGGGCAACTGCCCACGGGATGCCATCTCCCCCATGCCTGTCTCTACCTGGGGCATAAGGGCAGAAAAAGGGAGCTTGCCTTCTCCCCTGCTCAGGGCCCCGCAGAGGAGACTCTATTCCCCTCAAGTTTATGCCAGACATTTCACTCTGGGGTCCCAGGGTGAAGACTACACTGTATCTCCCCACCTCATCGCTGAGCCCAGGGGCTCACTCCAAGCAAACAGCTCTGCATTCTCCGCCTGCACCTGGGGTTGCGTCCCAGCTCCCTTTACTCCTCGCTCCTTCAGGAAAGCCTCCTGTGTATGGAGAGTCCCTTTCTCTTAACCTGGTCTGCTGAATGTACACTCAGCTATTTCAACTTACCATTGGCTTCATTTGGATCTGGATCTGCGGCTTTCTTATCCCTGAGCTCCTGAAGGTTCTAGCCGGAACGTTCCTTCTCCTGTGACTTGCTCCCCAGTGCCTAGCACAGAGTGCACAATAAGAAGGGACACGCTGCTGAAGTGAGATCATCGGAGCTGCTGCTTCCATGGGGCTGAGAGCAAGGATGCAAAGCTGGTGGCCTGGGGGGGTAGGAGCTCCCTGGGTAAAATTTGCAATGGATGAAGAGGAAGACAACTCCAGGCCTCAGTCTGCACAAAGGGAGCAGAAACAAAGGGAGGAAAGTGATAGAGGACAGGCAAGGGGGGTGGTTGGAGGGAGGGAAGGGGGTTGGGGGAGAGAGAGACAGAGAGAGAGAGGAGAATATGTAACAAGTCAGCTCTTTCATAATCAGTAATTGAACACAAAAGTTTCCAACCATGATATACAAGGATAGAGTCCTGCCTGGATCAACTACCTTTTCCTTAGGATGTTCCTAGGGGTCTCCAGAACCTCTTCGACTTTTCTGCTCCTCCTCCACCACCTCATCTGCCTCTGGTGTTTCTGCTCTCATCTTCCTGGGCTCTGCCTTTCCTGCCTTCTTAACTTCCCATCTGCTCTGTCAGTGTTCCCAGACAGAGGGAACTGGAGTGCCCCAATGGCCACCTTTTAGCCTCCCCATTGGCTAATACTTCACAATTGCTAGCTGAAAATGGGAGCCCAGCTGGGAGACGTAGGGATAAGACTTGGAGCAGACTTATCTGTCATTCTTCCCTGAGATAATGGAAAAGGTTCTGAGTCTGAATTTCCTGCATTTTTGAACACACTTGTGAACCAAGAGTTGGGTCTTTACGGGGCCCTGGTCTAGGGCTTCGGCCAGCATGTGCAGGCGAGTTCCGTGCTATGTGGAGTCTCCCACAGGGAGACTAACTGAGGGTCACCCCCAAGATGTGGTCATTCAGAGTCCCTGGACACAGGCTCCCCAGTGTCGGACCAGTGTCTTCCATGACCTAAGCAGCTAGTCTCCTGATTGAGGGAGATGCAGTTCTGCACCACTCTCTCCCAGGATGGCGCCTTGGCTCAGTCATACAGCAGGTGCCTCCCTCTCTACCCCAACCCCTCACTCTATGCCCACGCTGCTTTAGTCAACTGCTCATTAGTTAGTTATGTTAATTGTGACTGCAGCTAGTGATTAAAACCATTGGTTAGACTGAGGGTTAGCGATCTGCATCCCTGGCACTGTTGCTAATCCCTTGGAAATATGTTTTTAATAATCACAGGGGAGGAGGTCAGAGTGGGTGGTCCTGGGAACTGAATCCAGTGTCTCCTGCTCCTCCAGCCCTTGGTCCTGTGGTTTCTTCCAGGCAGGCACTTTAGGGTATGTTGGGGCAGGGGAACCACTTTGGAAGACTGGCAAATTCTCTAACAGATTGGAAGTGGTGCCTGGTGCACAGCTGCCTGTATGAGCAGGGCAAGGACAGGGTTGTGCCAAGGGTGTGGGTGGTGTGGCTAAATGAAATGCCCAGGGTCAAGAGACTTTAGCCATGTGGAAGGATTAATTCTGAGCCTGTATTACTTACTCCTTTGCCAAATACTCAGGGAGGAACTGTGTGTTCCAAGGATCCCCTTACCAAAGCAGCCGAGTTTCAGGCTTCCTCAGTCTCTCACAGCTAGAAAAGCCTCAAGTCAGAAGAGCTCCCTTTCCATTCCCTTAGGTTTCCTGAGCTTCCCATCCCATTCTCATTTAATTTATGTCCTCTCTTTAATTATATGTAACTGTAATTGTTACATTAACAATATAATAGCAGGCACATAATAAATGTAAACTACATATTAATATATTGTGTGTGATAATATAATTATCATGATTAACATTTTATTGACTGCCCACTTTGTCAGGCCCCTTATATGTATTACTTTTGTTGACAATACCCTGCCAGGCTGGCCTTGTTATTCTGTTTTATATAAGAGAAATCTGAGACTCAGAGAGGTGATGTCGTTCAAGGTCATAGAGCTAATAAGAGCAGGGCCAGATCAGCCCTAGGTCTCTGACTGACTTCAAATCTATACTTTTCCAAGCCTAACATTGTAGGGAGCTTGAAGAAGAAAACATTACATCACCAGTGCTGTTAAAACATGCGTGACCCAGCTTCCGGGCATGGCGCACACACGCTAAAAGTTAGATGACAGCACCAAGGAGCATTTGATGGACTGAGAGCAGGCAGTATGGAGGAGGGCCCAGCCAGTAGCACTGGCAGTAAATGTCACTGTTTTGGAGGGGAGCGAGGCCACTCAGGGCAGCGGGGATCATGAAGACTTTAGGGAGGAAAGAGATGTAAAGGAAGGGTAGGAATTGGTGGTGGGAAGAGCAGAAGCAAAGGCAGGCAGGTGGGAGCTTGGTGGCAGTCAGTAGACCACGCTGGTCTACCCCATCCTGATAACTTCTGTCCCCTACTCACCATCCCTGTAGCAGGCCTGCCCTTAACATTTGTGGGGGTTGGTCAAGAGTACAAATAAAAGGCCTCAAACAAAATGTCTAAATATTTAAAAATCATAAACCAAGTGATTAAACTATTAAATAAAAGATAGCCCACCTTCCTGCCTTGACAAAGCTACTCTCATAATGACTCTGGAGTTTTGCACTGGAACATGCTGTGCTGCTCTTTTCTTTTCTTTTAAGATTTATTTTATTTGTACATACAAGCTGGGGTACAGGCCAGAGGTGTGGGGCGGCGAGAGGGTTCACCAGAGACAGAGCAGGGAGCAGAACAGGCAGATCAGAAGTACACTGCTGAGGGGAGCAGCGGGCGAGGCAGGAGAGGTCTGCCGCACCATGTGGGAATCTCCCTGGCTGGGCTTCTAGCTGCGTCACCGCTGATGACAGCTCCACAGCACAGTGCTTAACCACTGCGCCACCAGGGAGGCCCTCTTTTCTGCCCTGCTAAGCAAGGTCAGCTCACGAGCCCATGTGGGCAAACCCCTCCCTAATCCTGCCCCCACCCCTCAGCCCTCAGTGTCTACCGGCTTGCCCATGGCCTGCTCTCATGGGGGAAGAGCTCTGCAGGCCTTGGACATAGTCTAAATCATCTGGAGTCACTTGGATAGGAGGTTCTTGGCATAAGTGAGGCCCTCACCTTATGTGCAATATTTAAAGGATGCCAAAAGAACTCAGTAATAAAGATAAATATTTTAGTACAGTATTTACATTTTTTTCTTTTTTTCTTAAAGTTTTTTTAATTTGCAATTGTTTATATAATTTGGGGAGTCTACCTGCATACCTCCATATATACACATGCTTTACTCATTCTCTACCAAAGCTCCAATATTTTTTTAAAGTTTTACTTATTTATGAATACAAGCTGGGGTACAGGCCAGACGAAAGGGCTCACCAAAGACAGAGTGGGGAGCAGAACAGGAGATCGACGGAAATACAGTGCTGAGGGGAGCAGCAGGCGAGGCAGGAGAGGTCTGCCGCACCATGTGGGAATCTCCCCGGCTGGGCCTCGAACTCACGTTTGTTGTTGCCACTGCCGACAGCGCCACAGTGTAGCACTTAACCCGCTGCACCACCGGGGAGGCCCTCTAAAAGTTTTTTAAAGGCAAAAAATCCATAATTTAAAAATATCAAAATTTGTAATAAAGATGGTGTCAGTATTACTGATAGACTGATTGATTTTTCTTCACATTCTAATATGGTTCCACAGAGTGCTGGGGTAGGATCCAGAGCATATTCTAGAAGGGAGAGCAGAGGGGGTGATATAGACTCTAAGTAGGCACAGCTCCTGGGCTCTGCTCTGTTGGACGGGGAGCAATTGGGAGCTCACAGAACAGGGGACCCTCTTGCAGAGAGCCTAAGGGTGACACTAACTGTGAGCTCCAAGAAGAGGCCAGCATCTAGCAGAGGAGCTGGCATTTAGTAGACCCTCAATAGATAATTCTTGGATAAACAAATGAATAGCACTGACTGCAAAATCATCATCATGGTCATACTCGTTACAAGGTCACCAGAAGAGTTACTCAGTGCAGCCCCGACCTCACAGATATCATCACATTGGCTGGTACAGCGCCATGAGTCAGGGACAGAGTCCGGGAACCTGTCAAGACTTAAAGGAAACTAATCCCAGGTCCTGCAACAGTTCTGAGCAGGAGGAGGTGGGACTGTAGTTGAAAAGAGTGTGCTCTCCGGAAGGGCTGATGGCAGCTCAGGGCTCTCAGGGTCAGTCAGTTTGGGTTTGGAAGATGATGAGGAAGAGGAAGAGATTCCAGATTATGGTAGAGGAGCAAGAGGAAGGGAAGGGCTGGCTCCCAGAGGACCATGGGGCAGAAGGAGGAGTGAGCAGGAATGGGCTTCAGGGAATAGAGCCTTGGAGCCAGGCAGGGAGTGCACAGGGCCTGGACAGAGTGAGGGTTGTGAGTGTTTCTGCAGTAAAGGCCTGGTGAAGAGGAATCAAGCCTCCAAGTGGGGATCCCAGAAGCCAAGAACAGTTCTGCTCCTCAAAAAAGGTTCTGGTGGCCCTCCTCCCCATCAACTCGAGTTACATACTGGTGTTTCCTATTTCAGGCCCTAAGCCCTTGCTGATTGCCCAGCCTCCGCCCCCTGCCCCCTCCTCCCTCCTCCCTCCTCCCTGCTCCCACCTTCCCCAGGGAGGGACAAACACACTTGATGTATGAAGTGTTTCCACCTCCAGCTTGGAAATCCCACAAAGGCTTCAGTGTGTGGCAGCCCCTCCTCCCGTCCTCCCCCCCAGCCCCTCCCCTTCCTGCTCCTGTCTGGGAGTCTGGGAATGCCTCCTTTTCCTGGGGGTGTCAGAGAGACCTGCGAAGGGTGGAGAGGCTCCCTGTCCTCTCCAGCTCTGCCCCGGGCAGGTGGGTGTGGGTGAGTGTTGGGGTGCAAGATGATGATCACTGTTATTTTTGGCTTCCCATCAGAGCCAGGCTCCAGAGGTAAAGAGGGGGTGGGGGCGGAGCTTGGCCGACATATTTACCTCTTTGCTTGCCCGCCTACCTCACTCCTAGCTGCGGAAGCCCCCTCGCACCCGGTCAGGGGAGTGTCGCATACTCCTTTCTCCATATTGGAACCCAAAGGAGAAAGAAAACTGAGTTTTCAGGCTTTCTCTGTGCCAGGCATCTTACTAGACCATGTTACAAGAATCATTTCAGTTCCTTCCCAAAAAACTTCTGAGGTAGGTATTCTTACATCTGAAAACACAGGAGGTGCGTGAAGTTGGAAGCAGTGTGGCTCCAAGCCCACGGGCTTGGGTGGCAGGCAGACCTGGGGCCACACCCCAGCTCACCTCTTGACCTCATCCCTCATCTCTCACGAATGGGTATAAGCTCTTCAAGGGTTGGTGGAAGCGTTAAGTAAGATACTGTACATGAACTACTAAGCACATGATAGGTGGTGGACGTTGAGACTACTCTTGTACAGACCCATAACATAGGGGGCAGAACACCCCAGAGCTTTCTGCTCCCTGAAAGACTCATCTTAGAGGGCAGGAGCCCTGGTCCAGCGGGGTGGGCTTGGATTCCAGATAAAGAACCTAGCCAGAGGCAGGGTGTGTGCTGGGAGAACTCCCTTCCAATTCCCAGGTGCCCTCCATGCAAGTGCAGATGGTGTGCTTGACTCCAAAAGAGCCTGAAGTCAGGGAGCACTGAGGACACAGACATCCCACCTCCCACCCACAGGCCTGGGGGAGGACCCACTCCACCGAAGTGGGTGGTCTCTCTGGCCAGACTCCTTCTGTGACTCAGGGAGAAGTGCAGCTGGTTCCCGGCCACACCAGCCATTCACACTGCCACTCACACCACATGCGTCCATCACTCTAATTCTTCTTGCCACCGATGGCACAACAAAGAGTGGAAATGGACACCCTTGGGTGTCTGGAAGAATGTTTTAGGCGTAAATGAGTGAGGTTATATGCTAAGCATGCAAGCACAGGCACCCAGGCACCCATGTAGGGGTTACACTTGGGGTGTCTGCACATTACCTCTTCTCCACATGTGAGGGGTGCCTGACTGCAGATACTTGTATGGTCACACAGCTCCCAGACTCACCCTGGGGTCCCTGGGTGCATATGTGCGCCATGTGCCGGAATATGTGCTTGTGTCCACGTGTGTGACTGCATGTCAAACAAACTCCCCGAGCTGGAGCTCTGCAGGAAGGGTCAGACGGCAGTCTGAGACACTTTTCATGTGTCAGGAAAACCAGGCTCCCCTTTCAGGAAGCCTTCCCAAGGAAAATAAACTAGCCCAGCTCCTGGGGCAAAGGGGGGGGGGGAGGAGGTGGCTGAGTGTGGTGGAGGAGGCCACTAGCAAGGCAGTCGGGTAATACCCTTTGGCCCTAGCCATCAGCCCCATCCCCATGGCAGGAAATTCTCTTCCTTTCACTCCTAAGAGGGATTTGACCCTTTCTCCTCTTCAGATTTTTTCTTTCCTCCTCTGCTCCTCTCTTCTTTCTCTCTGACTTCTGCTACCCTTCCTCTATCATCTTTCTCTCTCCTCCCCACTCCCACTGCTCTGGCTGCTGATCAGTCTCCTCTGACTTCTCTCTCACCTCCACTGCAGGAGCCAAAACCATGATCTCCCTATGAGAACAGGTGATCAGAAAATCCTGATTAGCAGCAGCAGAGGGGTGCAGGTTGTTTTTTAACTTCTGTCTTTCAGATTGCACGAAAGCCCCTGGCGGTCGCCTCCAGGTGGAGGGATCTTTTATTTTCAGTTGGCTGCTTTCTCATACGTCTGTGAAGCTCTCGGCTTGTGCCGGGCACTGTGGTTGACGCTGGTGGATTATAAGCAGTAGGAACAAATGGGCTTCGCCTCATTGAACTTTCAGACTGATAGTTAGAAATTAATCAAAGCCACACACTTTAATGTCAAATTAAAACGCCATTAGGGCTATAGACCAATGGATATGTGTATGTATTGTGAGAGCCTCTACTGGGGGGGTTAACATGGGCAGGTGAATGGGAAAGATGAGCCCAGATTTGAGAGACAAGTAAAAGTTAATTGGGCCAATGAGAGGAGGGATTCAGTGTGAAGTGAGGCAGATTGTTGTAGGCTGAGGAACAGCATGTGCAAAGGCCCTGAGACCAGAGGGAATGAAGTCATTTGTGTAGCTGAACGAGGCTTATGTGGTCAGGAGAAAGAGAGGCAGCTGAGATGAGGTTGGTGTGGTAGCCGGGACCAGGTCGTGTGTGCTCTCTTGGTTTGTGTCTGGGTCATCTGCCTTGACAAAATGCAAGTATGTTTTATAAGGGTGAAATATTATATCATTTTTTAAGTTAAAAAAAGTATGAAAGACTCTTCAGTGATTGCATGTTTTGTTTTGTTTTGTTTTTACCACCACGGTATCTGCACATAGACTAATGGCACACAGACCTGGCACTCAGGGCACAAAGTTTGCCATCTGTGGGTGATGCTTGATTCACAAGGATTTGCAGGCCCCCTGCAGGTTGGAAGTCACTGCACTGGGAAGAGAGGAAGGGAAAGCAGAGAGAGTCACTGCAGCTTGTTGCCAGGACCTCAGCCAGAATGAAGACGTAGGGCTGAGCTCAGCCCCACACCTTCCTACCACAGGTTGGACCCTGCCCCTCTGCAGGCCCAGCCATATGCTTGGCCGCAACAGCTGGGGTGGCTTGCGTGGGGGAGGAGGGGGCAGGCAAGCAGGGCTGGGAAAGAAAGGGTTGAGACAGCTGAGAAGGGAGGGAAGAAAGAAGGAGTGGAGTGACTGACGAACATGAACATCGGCATCACCTGGGGACTTGGAAATTCAAATTCTCACACTCCCCACACCCCAGACCTGAATCAGATCTCTAAAGTGAGGTGGCCTTTATGGCATTATGTTTTAAGAAAACCCACCAGGTAATTCTTAGGCACTGTCCACATTTAAGTGTCCGTGGTATAGGGCCTCCCTGGTATTGCCAGCCACTGCAGCACGAGTTCCATCCCCAGCCAGTGAGCTTTCCACAGGGCGCAGCAGACCTCTCCTGTCTCGCCCGCTGCTCCCCTCAGCAGTGTATTTCAATCTCCCTGCTCTGCTCCCCACTCTGTCTCTGGTGGATCCTCTCACCACCCCACACCTCTGGCCTGCACCCCAGCTTGTATGCATAAATAAATAAAATAAATCTTTTTTTTTTTAAAAAAAGAGTCCTTGATATAGAAGGCAAAGTGTTGATGGGAAGTGCTCTGGTGTGAACCACTGAAAGCAGGAGTTGAGCCCTCCATCCAGCCATCCATGGAGCATCCTCGCCCACTGCTGCGGACTCCAGGTGACCCTCACACTTTCCGTGGAAGCTTTACTGAGGAAAGGCCCAGAAAGAACATGGCTCCTTTAGGCTCAGCCCTCTCTCTATTCTCTCCCCAGTCTCTGGCCTTTTGTTCTGAGTGGGTGGAGAGTATCCCCCCAATCCTAGCCCTGTGTGGAGGTGGGGGAGGGGAAGTGTCTCAGGAGGGATGTCAGGCCAGGCTTCCTGGCAGACCCAGCTGTCCTTTCCAATCCACACTGCCTGCCCTGCCTTCCCATCTCTCTCACAACAAGCACACCCAGCAGCTGCAGGAACCACCCCGCCGGCTCAACTTGAGCCTGTGTTCCCCAGCTCAGGGGAAGTGGAGTGCAACCTGTTCTTCCTGACTCCCCTCCCAGGCCTCCACAGGGAACCCAGACCTACCACAGCTTAAACCTACTGCATCCCCTGAACCCTTTCCCCCCCCCTACAAATCTCCCCTTTTGAGGGTATTGAGAAAAGCTGCCCCAAACCATGTTTTTACCCCAGTACTCTGCCCCCTGCCTGAGCCCCAAACTCATCTGTCAGTTCCTCAGATCAGAGCCCACCCCCACTGAACGCCATCCCACTCTGTGGGTGGGATCTCATCTCCACACAGGCCAAGCAGCTGGCTGGACCACCTGCCTCAGGAGAGACCAAATGGAAGACTGTGAGGAAGGACAGGGGTGGGGGAGGCTCTGAGGGAGAGGAAGCAGGGGTGAGAGGCCTGGGGCCAGGAAGTCTAGGATGTTAGAACTGGAAGGGATTTTACTATCAACGGGTGCCACATTTTTTAACCCTCCCCCAGAGGAGAAAGATAGGGGCATCTGTGAGTAGAAAAGTGCTCTCCTCCAACGACTGTAGCCCACTTCATTACTCTGGGTCTTTCACTGGGGGATTCCTTAGTTAACTCTGCTTTCTCCCCATCTCTCGTTCTACTATTCCTGACTGCCCATCACTGGAATCAGTTCACTAGCTCATCTTGTATTCACCCCGGGCTGTGTGTGTGTGTGTGCGTGTGTGCGTGTGTGCGTGTGTGCGCGCGCGTGTGTGTGTGTGTGTGTGTCCTGGAGGCAGGACACACTGAGGGTTTCCCAAGGACAGACTATATCTCTGCTATCATAGTAGGAGCTTCTAGAAGACAAAGGTGTCCTTTCCACTAGAAAAGCAACTCCTGGAGGGCATGGTCTATGTCCGCTTATTAGACTGAGGTTCCTAACAGCAGGAAATGAGCCTCCACAATTTTGTGGGACTCCTTCTCACCTGCAAGATTCTCTTTGACAGAGACTGTCCTAGTGTTAGTCCCTTAACCATGTGGCCAGAACCTGACCAGTGAGGTTCCAGTGAGGTCCTTGGACATGGGGTACTCAGTTCAGAGACTGACTATGCCTGAATTGGAGCCAAGGGGTCACCACTTGAGGACATGACTTGGGAGCTCTCAGACAGCTGTTGTCATTCCTTGCCCATCCCAAGATTCCAAATTTTTGTCACAGGCATTACCCGCCATGTTGTTCTTTGGTTCCTGTCCTATCAGCCCTCCTAGGGAATTCTCTGAAGTTTTGAAGGGAGCTTTCCCTACCTAAGCTGGAGACCCTCTGCAGTGACAGAATCTTGTGGGGAATGAGGGTGAGAGGAGAGGTTTTTCTTCCTCTTCTTGGCCAAGACCCCTGGCCAAGCAGAAGCAGAATAGCTGAACCCCTTCCAAAGCTCCCCTGGCCCCTGACCCTCGCCTAACTGTCCTCTCTCATCTCCCCAGCCCTCCTCACTGTTGCCCATGAAGAGCTGGGGTTGTAGCTCAGCAAAGGCATCAAACCTAAACTTCTCTCTAAGGAATTTGTCATAGATTCTTCTTCCTTGTTCCCCAAAGAGGGTGCTGGGATTTTTGTTATGCTCCTGACCTGCCAATGTCCTGTAGTAGAGTTAATTCTGGAGCCCCTCTGGTATCATCACCCCGAGTATCCAATAGCCCCAGACCCCAGCTGGGAGATGTGGCAGGGTCTGAATGAGCATGTCAGTACGAGGGGACCTCAGTGCTGCCCCAGAGGACCCTGCCACAGCTGCCTCCCACACTGTGCTGGGCCTTACAGAGTACGAGGCCCTTCAAATGTGTCATCCTAAGGACACATAATTGGCAGACTGGCCAGCAGTGCTTTGTGATGCTACAGGGTTAGAGCACTTCCCACATTTATCGTCGATTCGTGTATGTGGCTAATCTCATCCCACCCCACAGAACCAAGCATGAGCTCCTAATGTCAGGCTTTCCTTGATCATTACTTTTAAAAATTTATTTATTTATGCATACAAGCTGGGGTACAGGGATGGCGAGAGGGCTCACCAGAGACAGAGTGGGGAGCAGAACAGGCAAATCTACTGAAATACACTGCTGAGGGGAGCAGCGGGCGAGGCAGGAGAGGTCTGCTGTGCCATGTGGGAAGCTCCCTGGCCAGGCGTCGAACTCGTGTCGCCACTGCTGTCAGCTCCACAGCGTTGTACTTAACCTCTGTGCCACCAGGGAGGCCCTCCTTGTTCATTTTTGTTGCCCCAGGAACTAGAAGAGTATGTGGAATAGAGTGGACATTCAGGTTTTGTGGGATGGACATATGGACACACCAACGGATGAATGAACATCTGTATAGTCTTATAAAGTGCGTAGGACAGACCCTACCCAATCTGTGGATAAAGGAAGGCTAAGAGAAGCTAGGAAATGCATTCAAGTGCCCACGGTAAGTGGAGCTGAACACCATGCCAGGCTCTTTTTAAGTTTCAGTCCACCACCCTTTGTCCTACATCCTACAGTTGTGCCAGCTTGGAGCCAAACCCAGGCCCCAAGACCCCCTTCACCCAGAAGCACTATGTGTGGCTGAGCAGCCATCATGGACAGTCCCAGGCGCCGTTGCTTGGGTTGGAGTAAGTGGCATCCCCTGCAGTTGTTGCAGTGTGACGCCATGGTTGATCCCACACACTCCTCAGCCCTCTTTGTGCACACAAGCACTTGGGGCAAGCGGAATTCACCCTCTCCTTCCCCTCTTCTCCCGCTGGTTGGCCAGCAGTTCCTGGAGGGCAGATGAGGATCCCCGAGGAATACATAGCACCCCCTATGTCTCCCCAGCCGCCGCCCCCTTGTGGCTTCTGTCAAACCTTGCCATACCCCCCATGGCCCTTTATGTGGCCCATACCCCACCTCCACACTCACCTCCCCCTACGCCACCCACACACACGTGTGCACCATGCAGGCGAGGTGCAGGACACCAGGTCTCCAAGCTCCTGTCTGAGACTCAACCAAGCAGGGGGCTGAGGGCTGGGGCCTGGTCTCCCTAGCTGAGCCCTGTCCCCCTCCACTCGTGTGCAGGGCCCTGGCCCCTCCCGGGGAACAAGGCTGGGATTAATAAGCGGCAGGGCTCCCTCCCCTAATGGGCTCCAGCTGCACAAACATTCCCAGAATTCAGAGCCGGCTCTGTCTGGGGCAGCCCAGGCCTCAGCCCTAGCATTCCTGGCCCCTCCCCCCAAGCCTGGGACAGCTGCTCCGGAACTCAGGCAACTGGCTGGGGATCGAATCCCAATTCAGTTTTTCCAGAGGTGGGGGGGCATTGGAATGGCTCAGACTGGGGGTGGGGTATGAGGAGGAGAGGAAAAGGGAAGATGTGAACAATTCTGAAGGGACATCTCAGTTTTTGCCCTACCTCCCCCTTGTCCTGTTCTGCTCCCGCCCTTCCCCCAATACTGCTCACACTCTTACCAGTAGGTTCCAGGGGTCTTACCTAATCTGTCTCACCAAGCAGTGCCTTGGACTGGAACGTCCAGGAAGAGGTGACAGGGCAGGGCTGTGAGGAAAGATAACACCTCCCCTTGTGTTTTAGGAGCTCTGGCTGTGTCTCAGAGAGTCTATGGCCTGGCAGGAGCGTCAGTCAATCAATTTCTTAGTAATAAGGGGGTGGAGTGGTTCAGAGAGCAGGAAAAAGAAGGAAAGTGGGGCCCTTCCTTTTATCTACTTGGGAGGGGGGGGTGTAGGGACCCAGTGAAGGGAGTTCTAAGTAGAAAAAGATGGCCCCGTGTCGATGATATCTCTGAACTTGTCTTCCTTTTCCCATCTCTGGATCCAGGGCCAGATAGGGCATTCGGTTCTCTTTGCCCAGTTGCCACAAGTAAGGCTAATCTGTGAGCCATCAAGGGTTGGGACCAGGTGAGGGGTCCTGTGACTTGTGACTTGTGTCTGTGCCAGGGTCCACCTGAATGCAGACCTGGTGGAGAACATAGGGGCCCCTAAGGGAAACATCTGCGTGTGTTGGGGTCCCCAAGCAAGAGCAGCTGTGCAGAGTGGCACCACTTGTCGGTGTCTGGGAGTCTCTTGCTCAGAAAGACTGTAAGTTCCGCACTCAGAAAGCCTGTCTTTGGCCACCTCCTCCCCCGAGCAGGAAGTGTCCCCTCCCTGGGCAAGACATTGAACTTGAAGCCTGTCCCCCACCCCTCCTTATCTGTTTCAGCTTTTTACTTATTTTTTTCTTTCAGCTATCTATTGAGTAACAATTCATCCCCAAACTGAGTGACTTAAAACAACAATCTTATTTGTCATGATTGTGCAGTTAGATCAGAGCTCTGCGTGAGCAGTTCTCCACAGATCCATGCACTTTGGGCTGTGCAGCCCCATCGGTCTGGAGTATCCAAGATGGCCTCAGAGGAATGTCCAGTGCCTCCATGGGAAGAGATGGGGCCTGACTGGGTCTCACTCTTTCCCTTCGCATTTCTTATCCTCTGGAGTGTCTCTCCTCTTTCTGTGTAGCCTCTCTCTCTCCTGCACAGTGGTTGGGTGTCTGCATGGTGGCTGGCTTCCATGGGGACAAGAGTGGAAGCGGTGCCAGGTCTCTGAAAACCTAGATCTGTCAGGGCATTAATTTTGCAACATCCTTTTAGTCAGAGCAAGTCACAAGGCCACCCAGATTCAAGGATAGGGGGAAACAGACCAAAGATTCCAGAGGGGAAGGCAGTGGTGGCCACTTTTGCAATCATTCCATCACATTCCCCTAACAGTGCTCCCTCTCTGTTCCCCCTCCCCTCACTGAAGAGCACTATCCTCCTTTCTGGGGTGTCATTCTTGACCCCTTTCTCTCTCATAGCTCACATCTAATCAGTGTCCAAGTCCTTCGTTTATGCTCGCTTGGTGTCTGTCAAATAGTTCCCATGGTCACTACCTTCCTCTCTTGCCTGGAATGCTCGCTAGCTTCCTCAGGGCTCCTGCTTTCACCGTGTCAGTGCTGTGTTGCTTTCCACTGCAGCCAGAGTAAGATTTCTAGGGAGCAGGTGGCACAGAAGAGACTTGAGCTTTATTATATGCCCTTTTGTATGATATGTACACTTTTCCAAGAACTAAAATGCCTTTTTAAAATGGGCTCAGGGCCTCCCTGGTGACGCAACGGGTTAAAGTCTCAGCACTATGAAGCTGTCCTCAGCCGCTAAAGCATGAGTTTGATCCCCGGCCGGGGAGCTTCCATATGGCGCAGCAGACCTCTCCTGCCTTGCACGCTGCTCCCCTCAGCAATGTACTTCAGTAGATCCACCTGTTCTGCTCCCCACTCTGTCTTCGATGAATCTTCTCACCGCCCCACACCTCTGGCCTACACCCCAGTTCTTGTAGCATAAGTAAATAAATCTTAAAAAAAAAATAAAATGGGCTCAAAATCAAAGTCAAATGCAATAATAGACAAGGAAACCAAATCCTCGTTGTGTCACTCTTCCACTGAAAACCCCCGGTGATGGCCCATGGCTCCTAGGAGAAAGCTCCTTCATGAACTCCTTCACGCAGCATAGAAAGCCCTTCATGTCTGCCGGCCTGACCCTGCAACCTCATCTCTTCCTACCTTGCTCTCTGTGCTCCAGCCCAGAGGAGCTTCCTGCATTCCTTAAAAGCACGGTTTCCTCGCTTGTCTTGCAGCTTTTGCACAGGTGACTGCTCGCAACACTTTATTCGTCCTTCGAGTCTAAGCTTACATGTTGTTTCCTCCGGGAAGTGTTCCATGGTCCATAAAGTTAGGTACTAACACCTCTTCTATGAATTCCCATAACGCCCTGAACTTGACCAGCATCGTGCTCCTCACGCTTGGTCATCTGCATTGCTCACTGCTGTTTCCCCTGCACCTGTGCTCAAGTACTTGCTACAAGCTGAAGAGGAGGGAGGAAGAAAGAAGAGGTGGAAAGAGGGAGAAAAGGTTAGCTGATTTAAAAACTGAAGCAGTTCAGAATGTGGACAGTATTCAACCATGAAGATAAATCTCAGAGGCTTTAGAGGACATATCATATGATTCCATTTCAGAAGTTCTAGAACAGGCAAAATGAACTATTAATGACGGAAGTGGGAATAGTGGTTACCTCTAGAGCGGTTCACACTGGGGGGGTAGCAAGAAGGGAATGTCTACATCTTCATTTAAGCAGCGTTTCCATGAATCTAGACACATGTAAAATATTTTAATCTGTACTTAAAATGCACTTTAGGCATTTTTAAAAAAGATTTATTTATGCATACAAGAGCTGGGGTGCAGGCCAGAGATGTGGGGGGTAAGAGGATTCACCAGACATAGAGTGGGGAGCAGAGGAGGTGGATTGACTGAAGTACACTGCTGAGGGGAGCAGTGGGGAGACAGGAGAGGTCCGCTGCACCACGTGGGTTAGCCCCTTGGCCGGGGATTGAACTCATGCTGCAGTGAGATCACTTCATAGTGCTGAGACTTAACCCCTTGCGCCACCTGGGAGGCCCCCACTTTAGACATGTTACTGTTATATCTTAAGAAAGTAGAAAGGGTGCCCACTTTGGCAGCATGTATGCTAAACTGGAACGATCCAGAGGACGAGCATGGCCCCTGTGCAAGGATGACACACAAATTTTGAAGTGTTCCATATTTGAAAAAAAAATCCCCCAAAGCAGAACTACTATATTTGAAAAAAAAGGTTTATTTATTTATGCATACAAGCTGGAGTGTAGGTCAGAGGTGTGGGGTGGTGAGAGGATTCACCAGAGACAGAGGATTCACCAGAGTGGGGAGCAGAACAGGCAGATCGCTGAAGTACACTGCTGAGGGGAGCAGCGGGCCAAGACAAGAGAGTCTGCTGGGCCATGTAGGAATCTCCCTGCCTGGGTATGGAACTCTTAACCCAGCAGAACCAGGTGCATTTACAGAATGTTTCAACTGAGGCATGAAGACTTGAAGCTATCCTCCCCACACTGGAAAAACCTTGCAAGATTCTCTAGCTTTTCCCACTAGGATTGTGCATGGGTCTGCAGATAGCTTCATAGTGCTGTGTTTAACCAGTTGCACCACCAGGGAGGCCCCAGAACTGCTACATTATCCATCAATCCCACTTCTTGGTATCTACCTGAAGAATATGAAACAAAAAATCAAGAAGATATTTAAACCCCTGTACAATGCAACATTATTCACAATAGCCAAAATGTGGAAACAACCTAAGTGCCCATTGACATCTAAAGATGAGGTATACACACACAATGAAATACCACTCAGCTATTCAAGAAAACCAAAAGCTTGTTATTTGTGACAGTGTGGATGGATCTTGAAGTGATTTTGCTAAGTGATATAAGTCAAAAAAAGAAAGACAAATATTGTATTATTTCATTGACGAGAACACCAACATAGGGCCTCTCTAGCACGGTGCCTCAGATGTCTAACTCCTTATATGGCAGCTCAGGCTGCTGAAAGAGAACTCCAATGAACAAGGCTGAAGTTACATGGGCCTTTATGACCCAGCTCAATATCACATAGATTCACTTTCACTATATTCAACTAGTCAAGGTAGCTCAGATTCAGGGACAGGAGAGAGAGACCCCACCTTTCAGTGGGAGTGCCATATATAATTTGAAATTATGTGTGAAAGTCACCTTCCCTTTTGACCCCTCTATGAATACCAGAGAGTTGTCAATGGAACAGTATCCCTCTTTCTTTGACAGGATTTGGGACTGTATCTCCTCAGACTTCAAGACAACCAATTCATGCCCCTCCCCAGAGATATGCACATATACAGTCACACATGTTTATAGACACAGTTATACAGTCAGAACTGATACATACAATGCACACATGCAGCCATGCCTGCCCCAGCATCTAAACATGGCTCAGGTCAGGGAAACCCAAAGTCCTCCCCTGGAGTTCTTTCCTAGGAAGTTAATGCACTGACTATGCCTGCTCCCACTACTGTGAAAAGGGGGTGTTGGTAGGAATGGAATGCAGCAGTCATTGATTGGGAGAGAGGGTATAGGTCCAAAACCCACTAACATTCGGCTTTAACATGTCTCCTGGTGTGTGTGTGTGTGTGTGTGTGTGTGTGTGTGTGTGTGTGTGTGTGTGTGTGAATATCTCCTGGCTCTGATTGGCTCAAGTCACTAAGGAAATGAGATCTAGTGTTGAAAGCATGTGGGAGTGGCTTAGACATGTGCTATAGGGACAAGCCAGCGTGAGATTAAAATTTTGCTGGGGATCAGTCCAAATCCTCACTTAGATAAGCCCTGCCACTCTCCTCACTCTCTTCCACACTCATCCTATGTCCCAGGCATACTCTCCTGCCCACTGTTCCTGATCATGCCATATTCTTCCGTGGCTTTGTCCCTGCTGTTCCTTCAACACAGTCTTCTTCCTGACAACTCCAGAGTTATCTGCCTTTTGTATCATAAGATACTGTAATTATCTGCTTATACAGCCACTTTCCTCAAGAACACACTCACACATGTTCATAGACACAGTCACACAGAACTGTTACATATATGCACACATGCAGCCAAGCCTGCCCCAATATCTAACGATATCTCAGGTGAGGGAGACCCAAAGCCCTCCCCTGGAGTTCTGTTCATTGCTGTATCCTCAGTGCCTGGCACAGAACAATTCTCAACAGTACTAGTGGAGCCAGTGGGCAGAGATTGCCCCCAGATTCAGCACTATTTCTCCTCCACATCTCCACAACGCCTCTAATTTCACCCCAACTCTCTGGCTCCTCTGGGAAGGGTCAGAGGTCTCAGAGGCCAGGGTGGAAAGTTTAGGGTGGATTCTTGAGGCCCCAGGTTGCTCAGCAGAGTCTCAGAAAACAGGAAAGGATGAGAAGCTGATCTGTGAAGGTGTGGTTGCAGACCCAGAGGCATGCACAATCCTAGTGGGAAAAGCTAGAGAATCTTGCAAGGTTTTTCCAGTGTGGGGAGGATATCTTCAAGTCTTCATGCCTCAGTTGAAACATTCTGTAAACACACCTGGTTCTGCTGGGTTAAGAGTTGGGGTCTGTTGTGGCTACTTAGACCTGCACCTGAGCCAGCACCTTCCTGGCTTCTGAGGTGGGGGGGCAGTGCAGTTGAGAAGAGGTCTGGTACTCCTCAAACTTGAATGTGCAAACAAATTGCCTGGGAATACAATTAAAATGCAGCTTCTCATAGGTACATTTGAGGTCCGATACACCCAAGATTCTGCTTTTCTAAGAAGCTCCCAAGTGATGGTGCTGTGTGTGTGTGAGTGGGGGAGGTGTAGAGCACAGAAGAAAACAGATGGAATCACACTAAGTAGCAATGCAGAAAATTTATATTAAGATCCAGACAAACACTGAAGGCTCAGGACTCAGAACTTAAAGGGAGACACTGCCATCAGCAATGTAAAAACAAACAAAAGTTTAGATGATGCAGGAGGTGATATAGTTTAAAAGCAAGCCTTACATTCATCTGGCATGCTTGCCAAACCTTACATTTTTTTTCATTCCATGACCATGACAGACATCACTAATGGATCCCAGTACTATTTCCTAATAAATCAAGAGGCTGCCTCAGAATCCATCTTAGCACAGTACTCCAGATTACCAGTACTAATTAATTACAGTTGGCATGAGAAATGATCCCATTTACCATTTCAGGTATTGTGGTTAAGAGTCTGACTGCCTTTGCTCTGCTGTGATTAGCTCCCTAGATGCCTTGGGAACCGCTGCTTCCATGAACTTCAGTTACTTTAATAGCTGTAATTTGTTTTGTTTTTTTTTTTAAAGATTTATTTTATGCATACAAGCTGGGGTACAGACCAGAGGTGTGGGGTGGTGAGAGGGTTCACCAGAGACAGAGTGGGGAGAAGAACAGGCAGATCGAGGGAAACACACTGCTGAGGGGAGCAGAGGGCTAGGCAGGAAAGGTCTGCGGCGCCATGTGGGAATCTCCCTGGCTGGGTGTCGAACTTGCGTCGCTGCTGCCGGCAGCTCCACAGCACAGCGCCTAACTGCTGCGCCACGCCACCGCCACAGAGAGGCCCAATAGACTGTAATTTGAAGGAAAGATAGCACTCATTTCAAGAACATGAAATGATATTATGAACATATGGTGGCTTAGCCTCATGTCTGGCACACAGAAAGTAATCAATAAATGATGACTACCACAGAGGGGTGAATGGGTTGGCTGCATAATTAGAGGGGATTGAGTGGAGGGATGAGAAAGAGGAAAGCAAGGGAGAGAGAAGTCAGAGAGTTAAGGGTGGGCAAGAATAGATGGGTAAAGCCTGCACCAGCCTGCAGTTGATGGGAAGATTTCCAGTTCTCTCTGGAAGGAACTAAGTTCCCACTAGAGCTCTTTTGATTGGAAGAAGTGCTTGAGGTATCTGAGTTCAGAATTTATCAAGGAAAATTATGAAAGACTGAAATGGTCAAAGAGATCACTGTGTTTACTTGCAGGCCATCTCCATATTTTATTATCATTTAGATATTTTACAGAGATTTTTGTCTATAAAAATGTAAATTATGACTGGTGGAGATGCAATTGATTACAGCCCAATGGATATTGCCTGGTTTTGCATTAGACAAATTTATTAAACATTTTTGATGGCCTAGGTGTATTTTTTTAAGATTTATTTATTTTTGCATATAAGCTGGGGTGCATGCCAGAGGTGTGGGGTGGTGAGAGGGTTCACCAGAGCCAGAGTAGGGAGCAGAACAGCTAGATTAACCGAAATACACTGATGAGGGGAGCAGCGGGTAAGGCAGGAGAGGTCTGCTGCACCATGTGGGAATCTCCCTGGCCAGGCATCGAACTCGAACTGCAGCTGCCAACAGCTCCGCAGCACTATGCTTAACCCGTTGCATCATCAGGGAGGCCCCCCTAGGTGTATTTTTGTTCTTTGGATTCTCCTTTGAACATCTTACTGGTTCATTAATTAATGAGTCAAAAAAAATTTTGATGTGTTCATTGTATATTTGTCTGAGAATAATCATTCTGGTTTGTAGAAAAAATGCTTGTTTTTTTTTTTTAACATTTGCATGTGTAGTCAGCTTTCTGGACCCTCTGTCCTAGATAAGCTTTCCCACATGCCCCCACCATCAGATTGCTTACATCAAGTTTATAAGGGAGAGTCTGCAATTTCACTGCTTGTCTTACACTATCTAAATAGATATATCATGGGCCTCGCAGGTGGCGCAGGAGTTAAAGTCTCAGCACTATCAAGCTATGGCCAGCCACTGTGGCCTGAGTTTGATCCCCAGCCAGGGACCTAACCCACATGGCACAGCAGACCTTTTCTGTCTCACCCACTGCTCTCCTCAGCAGTGTATTGCAATAGATCTGCCTGTTCTGCTCCCCACTCTGTCCCTGGTGAATCGTCTCACCACCTCTTGCCATACCTCTGGCCTGCACCCCAGTTCTTGTATGCATAAATAAATAAATCTTAAAAAAAGATACATCATGGTTCCATATTTGAGCCTAGATACATTCTGAAACATTTATATTCTGAGCCTCTTTAGCAAAACACATAACAAACTCACAAATACCACACCTACTCCTTACCCATTCATTCATTAAACAAACCAGATGGCAGGCTGATGTGGGCAGGGACTGAATTTTTGCATCCACAGCGTTTAACTGGTACCTGCCTCGTGGTAAACACTAAACAAACATCTACTGAACCAACAAATGAATGAATAAGTTTAACTAAGGTTTGTTAAACCCTTACTATGTGTCAGGAACTGTTTTAAACATTTTATTTGAATTAATTTGTTTAATCCTCAAACCAGTCTTGCAAGGTAAGTGTAATTACTATCCCCATTTACAGATAATGCACAGAGAGGTTAATTAACTTGCCCATGATCATCAGCTAGCAAGGGGCTGAGGCAAGACTCAAGCTCAGGTAGTCAGGCGCCAAAGCTTGTGATCTTGGGCACCCACTATGTGCTAGGCATACTAAAGTAAAAAGGTACAGAAATAAAAGGGCATAAATTCTCTTTGATACAGATTCTCCTTCAAAGAGGTCACAGTCAAGAGAGAAGACAAATCACAGCAATATAATATTCTGTGACAGGTAAGAACACAGTGTGGAGACAGGACCTGCTGTCTGCACAGGACAGCAGAGGACTCACCTGAGCTCAGGTAAGTTCTGAGGCACTACTAGTTAATATGCAGACTGAGAGACGGGAAGGGCATTCAGGCTGCAAGAATAGTATGTGTGAAGTCACGGAGCATAGTCGGTCCGAGACCATGAATGCTAGAGGCTGGCACAGCATGTAGGCACATAAGGAAAAGCAATGGGAAGTGAGACTGGAGAGATAGGAGGTAGACATGGATGTGGGATGCTGGATGTACTGAGGGAGGGTTAAAATTGGGACACTCCTTGGAGACCTTGCAGAATTTTAAGCAATGGAGTTATAAGCTCAGACTCCTCACTCTGTCCCCTCCCCAACCACGAGACACTAAACCTAATACACAGAATTCCCTACAAGCCATATCCTACCCTAGAGAGTTTTCAGGGAGGCCTAGATTGGAGGGAGAGGCTAATTGAGTCTGGGCCACACCCAGTGCCACCTGGGAGCAGTGTGGCTGGGAATTCTCTCCTTCCTGCCTACAATTCCTGAGGATGCCTTTCGGCCTGGCCACCTCAAGCAACACTCCCTCCTGTCACATTCTGGGTCACAGATAAGAATTAAGCACCCTCCCTTTCTACATCCCTTCTCTGCCCACCCTCTGACTCCTTCGTCCTAAACAGCTGCAGAGCATGGCACACCCCAGGCCCCAGTCAGAGGAAGGAGGAGAGGAGAGCTTCCTGGGGGAGTCCTGGCTCTGGGCTGTGCCCTCCCCTCCCACAGGGCTGAGGCTGGTGATTAGCCGGGGTTAATTATATCCAAGCCATTTCCGATTGGCACAAGCCCACCCACCCACAGAGCCTGCCCAGAAGGCATGCAGACTTGATCCTGGGTCAGGATGCCAGCTACCTGGGGAGGGATCCTGGCTCAGACCAGCCAAACGGAGGTGGTTGTTCTCCTTCCGGGACCTCCCCATCTCGGTCTCACCCCAGATCTCATGGCTCCTTACCCCATCCTCCTTTTTGCCTGTTCCCACACACACACCCCTCTCCCTCCCTCCTCATCCCCCAGGTTTGGAATGAAATCATGGGGCTCTGAGTTCCGCATGAGGCCCCGACATAAACACTTTGATTGGGGCTAATTATAAGGGCCAGGTTTGGAGGCTGGAGCCTGCAGAAAGCTTGGCTTTCAAACAAAGGGCCCAGGACTCAGCCCCCAGCCCAGGCAGGCTCCTCTCCAGATTTCGGTAGGAATAAGGAGGGGGGGTCTCGGCCAAAGGCAGGCAGTCCTTGCTAAACCTAATCAATGGTCTGCGAGCTTTTTCCTTGTCCCGTCTTGTCCTGTTCAGCTGCTTTTGCCTTAGCCCTCCCAGGTCTCAAATGCCAGCGCCTTCCCAGATGGCTTGGAGGAGCCACAAGCCTTAAGTGGAAGGCGAGGCAGCTGGGGAGGGGGCTCTCAGGCTAAGGCTGGGGATGGGGCAGAGCAGAGGGAGGGGGAGTGCAGGGAAGCCAGCTGTGACAACCCCAGCCCTAATTAGCTAGTTTCAAAGCTAGCTGGAGAGAGAGCCCGCCTGCATGTGTGCCCTGCTCACTCAGGCGGGTAAGACATTTCTGTCCTAATCAGAGAGAAGGGGGAAAACACTGCCCACCACCTCTCAGAGGAGCCTCTGAACAGGACCCAGGGTCAGGTAGAAAAACTGGGAGCCGAGTAAATGATTCTTTTAAAATCTCCAGTAACAATAAATGAAAGAGAACTGCCATCCTCTCAGTCCGTGATTCCTCTTGTAGAGTCTACCCTAGGTAACTGCAAGAGAGCTGCAGTTTCTTGAACTTCTACTATGTGCTGGCGCTATGACATGCATCCTCTCTGTCTAATCTTCCCCAGCGCCTTGCTAGACAGGTAGTGGGGCTCGGAGCTGGCACTGTTTCATGCCAAAGTCTGTTCTTTCTAAACATAGTCTCCAACTTTCCCCCTCTCAAAGTGTTAGACATTCATTACACTCTGCTGCATCTTGGTAACTTGTTACCTGCAGGAGAGACAGGATCCACCAGATCTGGGGCCCCAACAGCCTCTTAGAGAGCTTTTTGGAATAATCCAGACGTCAGCAGCACTAGATTCCACTGATCCTTACTCTTTGGGGTTGTTTGGAAGAATTTCGTCTTTTATAACTCGTGTCCTTTTCTGGGACTGACTGTTAAATTCATAGAATTTGTAACAGAACCATTTTCAGGAGGGGAAGTCTGGGATGGAGGAGGAAAAGTAAAAATTCTTATCACTTGGGGGTTGGGAGTGAGTCTGCAAGAGAAGTGCCCTGAACATGGAGAAATAGCAGCATTGCTCCTTTGTGTGTGTGTTGGATGGGGGGGGGGGGGGGGCGTAGGGGTGGGAAAGCTGGTGGAAAGCAGTTGTGGTCTGAGACAGGCCTCAGTGAAGGGCTCTCCTGAGCCCAGACCCTCACCACACAAAGCCTCACTCATCTAGAGGATGGGACCAACCCATTTACCACTGGGCAACTTTTCCTGCCAGTAGGCGATCCAGAAATCTGCGAAAGCAGACTTCCTAGCTCATATATATATATATTTTAAAAAGATTTATTTATTTATGCATACAAGCTGGGGTGTAGGCCAGAGGTGTGGGGTTGTGAGAGGATTCACCAGAAACAGAGTGGGGAGCAGAACAGGCAGATGGACGGAACCACACTGCTGAGGGGAGCAGTGGGCTAGGCAGGAGAGGTCTGCTGCGCCATGTGGGAATCTCCCTGGCATGGTATCGAACTCACGCTGCAGTGACTCTGGATAGCTTCATAGTGCTGCGCTTAACCCATTGTGCCTAGGGAGGCCAGTAGCTCATATTTTAACTGGATTTTCCAAACAAGGGAGTGGAGATCCCTCTCCAGGAGTGACAGTGAGCTCAGAGGGTTTACCTTTGCTCCAGGGCACTTTCTGCCCTAAGTCCTCTACACCTTAGGCTAATACTTCCCTCCCTCCAAGAGTCATTTCATTAAACCAATGAGAGAAGCTAGGAAAGAGGTCCCCCCCCACTACTTTCTGTAGGGTAGCTCAGCCCTTGGCTACCCCTTTGGAGAAAGGGAGGGCATCTAGAAGGCAGGCCTATCCCTTCCAAAAGGGAATCAGCCTATTCATCCCTCCCACGTCCCCTCCCAAAAAAGTTAAGTTTTTCAGATTTCCCAGATTGTCTTCCCCTACCTTGGTGGGAGACTCTGAGGTTGAGAAAGAGAAACAATATGTACCAAAATTCCCTCTCACCCCCACTCAGGAAAGGGAAAGGTAACTGTGAAGTTACACATCTCCTATCAGCCTGAGGGTCCACTGACAAATGTAACCAAACACAAAGACATAGGATTCTGGGGGCTCAGAGATTGGAGGGAAGGAGGGGATGCTTTTCTCCAAATCTTCAACAGAGCCAGCACTCCTCTCCCACTGGGCACCATCCCAGCCCCTGGAACTTACACCCCCTCCCCTTTCCTTGCTGAGCTTTGCCACGATTTCCAGGACAGGCACTCACACTTTGTAATTTAACTCTTTCCTGCAACCTTTGTGGGGTTTCTTTAGGATCTTGCAACAAATGGAGTAAACCGGGAGTGACACCTTGAAAACTGCTTCTTTGATAGATAATCTCATGTTGAGATTTCGCACCCACCCTCATTTGAGAAAAAGCTACTTTTAACTTATGTAGGCTACAGTCACAAAAGCTATGGGGGAATATTATATATTTTGGGAAGGGGGCTCAGCTGAAATCCCCAGGCTTCATACAATTCCAAACAAAGCCCCACATACGACTTCAATTACCACCAAACATTTCCAGATCCCCTCCCCCAACATAAACTAACACAGGCAAACCCTTCCAAGCAGGGGTCCTAACTTAACTTTCTCCCTTGTCCCAAAGACAGCTAACAAAGGGTGGTAAAGCACCATTTTCCCCATCACCATTTAGCTTAAAAAAGCAAGGTCTGGGACAGTGAACCCCACTCCCAACCAAGTAGGTCAGGGGGAGAGGGGAGGAGGTGTGGTTTGGTTAAACTAATAAAAAGTTACAACCCTGTTAAATACAATTAAAGGGCTAGATCTCTAGAAGATAATTAAATGCACTTTATTATTATGATTATTAGCTTTTAATTTGCACTATTATCAAGAAACAGGAGATGGTCAAAAATTGAATTATGTGGCATACTTTGTTCCACTGCACCCCTTGGTTTTCAAATCAATCTCCACTGGAATTAAAAGTCTAAAGTATTCCAAATATTTGAGGGAAATGATGTGTATTGGAAACTGGAGTTCTCATACCAGCGTCAAAGATACTTTAAGAAAAGTCTTGAGTTTTATTTGTGGGGGGTTGAGGGAAGATAAGAAACATCTGTTATAAACATTCTATCCATCTTGTGATATAGAATGTCATGTAAACACTCAGCCCCACCCCCACAGTCACAAAGAGTCTGCCCAGAGCCTTCTTCCAAAGATACCCACCTTTCCTTCCCCCCGACCTTTTTCTGGACAAGTTTGAAAAGAAACCAGGCTAGGCAAAGAAACACTGAAAATCCCACCAGCCCATCTGTCCCTCCCTCTAACCCAACCCGTTTTTATTGCTTCTTTTAAACAAAATAAACCCCAAATGACAAAAACCCACAGATAACACAGCACCCTGCAAACTGGTTAACTTGTATGCCAAAGAAGATATCTGGTTGGGGCACCAGCGGGGAGCAGACTGCAAGTGAATGAAGGGGGGAATAAGGGCAATTCCCAACCCCAACATTTGGCAACAAATGCTCAAAGACTAATGCTTCCCCTAAAAAATGGAGGGAGAGGGGAGAGGCACTCAAGGTAGTGAGTGTGTGTGTGTGGGGTCCAAAACACACTTCACAGAGCAATTTCTGCCCACTCCAAGCACAAAAAGAAGAGAGGAGAAAGAGCGTCCTGCTTGGAAAGGAGCCAGCCAGAGCCATGGAGGCCATTCCCCAATCTACCTACTCACCTTCACCCCACCATCCCACCAGTGTGTTTGTTTTTTTTCCTGTGTTCATCTCCGTTGGGAGGTTCAAAGATAGAGTAAAGGAGATGGAACAAGTGAGGAGATATGTAGAGAAAGAGAAATAAACCAAAAAGAATCCAAGTCCTATTCAAAAATACCCAACAGCTTCCACAGGCCCGGCATCAGCGAGAAGGATCTCAGTTTGGCTTTAGAAGTTCAATGTAACAAGCTCCCAACTCCTCAGGCCAACAGCAGGCCCAGCCCTGCCAAAGCACTGAAAAATTCCAACCAAAGTAAGGGGTGGTGTTTAAAAGGGCCACTAAAGAAGAGAAACCCCTCAACTCCCCTTCACCCCTTTCCTCGGCCCTGAAGCCCCTCACTGCCCTTTTTTTTTTTCCTTTTTCCTTTTAAATAGAAAATATATCATTACATTTACAAAGACTATTTACAGTTTTAATTACAAACCTGGTGGGGCTGTTTGGCAGAGTTCTCTTTAAAAAGCAACCTAAAAAATAAATGGTTTTGACTGTTCTTTATTTAAAAAAATAAAAATAAGGAGTCTGTAAGGAGCGAGTCCCCCAACCGGGAAGGGGGGAAAGCGCGATGCGGGCGAGGGGTGGGGGGTTCTGGGCACGAGGCGCAGTGGCGCCCCCTCACACGGTGGTCTCGCCGTGTCGGCTGTTGGTGAGGCGAGTGTAGAACTTCCTCCACGAGTGCAGCGTCTTGCCGGACCAGATCCAGAAGCCTGACGTGATGCCCACGATGAGTGTCATGAGGTATTTGATCATGTAGACTGTGAAGTCGGGCGACATGCGCGGCGTGTAGTGCGCAGGGCACGGGATGGCCAAGCTCTTGCAGTGCTGGCTCACCCACGAGCGCTCCCAGTGCTCTCGGAAGGCCTGCTCGTAGAAGTAGCAGGCGATGACGATGGTGGCGGGCACCGTGTAGAGCACGGAGAAGACGCCGATGCGCACCATGAGCCGCTCCAGCTTCTCCGTCTTGGTGCCGTCGTGCTTCATGATGGTACGGATACGGAAGAGAGACACGAAACCGGCCAGAAGGAAGGACGTGCCTATGAACAGGTACACGAAGAGCGGCGCCAGCACAAAGCCCCGCAGCGGGTCCAGGCTGTTGAGGCCCACGAAGCACACGCCGCTCAGCAGGTCGCCGTCAATCTGGCCCATGGCCAGGATGGTGATGGTCTTGACCGCGGGCACGGCCCACGCGGCCAGATGAAAGTACTGTGAGTTGGCCTCGATGGCCTCGTGACCCCACTTCATGCCGGCCGCCAGAAACCAGGTGAGCGACAGGATGACCCACCAGATGGAACTGGCCATGCTGAAGAAGTACAGCATCATGAAGAGGATAGTACAGCCCTCCTTCTTAGTGCCCTGGACCACGGTGCGGTAGCCGTCCTCCGAGAAGCGTTCGTTGCACACCACACGCTCCTGGAGCACGAAGCCAGCGATGTAGGCCACCGACACCATGGTGTAGCAGCCGGAGAGGAAAATGATGGGCCGCTCGGGATAGCGGAAGCGCTGCATGTCCACCAGGTAAGTGGTGACCGTGAAGAAGGTGGAGGCGCAGCACAGCACCGACCAGGTGAGGATCCAGAGGCGCGCGAAGCGCGTCTCCTCCTGGGAGAAAAACATGGAGCCGTCCGGCCGCGCCGGCTCGCAGGGCGCTGCACAGTCGCGCTCGCCTAGAAATTTGTAACTGAGATAAGACGGCACCTTGAGGACGCGCGGACAGTGGAAAGGATGCTCCAGGGTGGCGTAACGCGGAGGCGAACCACCGCCGCCCGGGCCGCCCGGGGTGCCCCCAGCACCCGGCTGCAGGCCCGGGGGCGGCGCTGTAGTGAGCAGCGCGGGCGCGCCGTCCTCGGAGTGGTTCTGGCCCACGCAGATCTGCTCCGCGCCATGGCGCGGGAAGTGCTCGCAGCGCAGGCGCTCCGGCCACTGAAAACCGAACTTGTTCATGAGCGCCTCGCAGCCCTGGCGCGCGCGCTCGCAAATGGAGCGACACGGCGGGATGGCCTGCTCCAGCACGGTGCACACCGGTGCGTACATGGAGCACAGAAAGAAACGCAGTTCGGGCGAGCACTGCACCTTTACCAGCGGGTAGAACTGGTGCACCTCCAGGCCCGCGTCCTCCTGATTCGTATGGCCCAAAAGGTTGGGCATGATGGTCTGGTTGTAGGCGATGTCCGTGCACAGCGGGATAGAGATGGGCTGGCAGAAGCCGTGGTCCGGGATGGAGATGCCCTTCTCCCCGTGGAACTGGGCTGGCCCGGCGGCGGGCAGCAGCAGCAGCGGCAGCAGCAGGCGGGGCAGGGCGCTGCGGGGCCGCATGCTGGCCGCCGCCCCCCACCCGACCTCCGGGCGCCCCCCCGCCCCCGCCCCCAGCCCCAAGACTGCGCGCCTTCCCAGCCGCCGCCTGGTTGCGGCCGCCGCCTCCCGCGCCTCTTTGCAAACTTTGCTCGCGGCCGCAGAGTTGGGGAGGCCGGGCGGGGGAGGGGGGCGGCGCGCCTGCCCGCTAGCTTGCTGTAGTCCGACTGAGCTGCCGGAGACACCGCGCTCAGCTTGCCCTCCCTCTTCTTCCTCCTCCTCCTCTCGCCTCTCCCCTCCCTTCTCAGCCCAGCGACTCCTTTGTGCCTTCCTCTAGTCCTCACCTCGGCCTCTCCGATCCCAATTAGTCGGTTTCAAGGGGGCCCCCGCCAGTGGCCCCGCCCTGTCCTCAGCCCCCCCAAAAAAGGGATCCTTGAAACCGCCCCGTCGAGCTCTAAGCACCATCCCAAAATGTGCTCTTGGCCAATCAGATTTAAACCCGAGGACCAGCCCGGAGGGCTGGATTGGTGGAACACAACATAATGAGATCAGAAACCAGATGCCAACAAAACTTTCCCCCCCCTCCTTTTGCTTTTTAAAGAGACAAGCTATTATTATATCGACGGCTGTTTGCCCAGCACGGGATTTCTTCGGAGTCAAGGCGGCGAGATCCGGAGGCACACACTCCCCAGACCTGCGGGGGACCCAAACTACCCAACTCTGGATCACTCTTCTTCCGGGGCCAAGGCGCTCTCCCCGGTAGGGCCTCTTTAAATTTTTGCCACCGCCCCTGCTCCTGGAACCCCACCTATTTCAATCCAATTTTTCAGACCAAGTGAAAAAATCTCAAGTTTAAATATATTTTAAGAAGGACTTGAAAATTAAGCTCACGGAGACTCCTCTCATTCTCTTTTCATGGAACCCATACAGAAGTTTTACTTCTCCTCTAGGTGTAGACCCTTAGGAGTTTGCCTCTCCCCTCCCCCTACACACCTTTAAATAACCCTCTGAAGAAGGAAAGCCTGTCTCTTTAAGAGGCTCTTAAAGGGGCCTGGACTCCGGGGCGTAATTGCCCCGTAGCGAGCACAAAGAAGCCCATTATGGTTCTTTGTGTTCGGTGGCACCTCAAAGTGAGAAAACTCAGGAACTTAGAGGCCCAGAGCTGGAGGGTTGGGGCAGTGGTGGGAGGGGGCGAGGTGAAGGAGAATGGTTTGGAGCTGAGGCTTCTCCCTCCCCCTTCTTCCGAGGCAAATCTTAATTATGCAAAGTAAAGTTTAGTTGCCATAACGAGGAGGTCTTAATCGAAGGCTAATGGTGGGGGGTGGGGGGGGATGACGGGCAGCTTGAGTGAAGAGATAACTCTCTTAGCTCTTTGGGGGAATTTTCCTCCTCTCCCCACCTCAGCCTCCGCCCCCTAAAAGCTTCCAGATATGGTCTCCTGGGAGAAGGGGGAGTTTTATCCAAACCTTAAGTGATTCCACACCAGAAAAGGGTAGTGTGGGGAGGGGGGTGGGAGGGGGAGGACAAGGAGGACGCTGGAGGCTTGGAGTGGTTAATCTCCCACCACCACTCGACTCTCACCTGGTTAGGGAGGGTGTCTAGGCCAGCAGGCTTTCTGCTAGTTTAGAAAGGTTTTCTTGTTTGTTTTTGTTTTTTTCTTCTAGGATTTTAAATAGGGGGCGGGGGTGGGAGGGTGGGGCGTGGTGGTGGTAGGGAGTAGAAGAGAAATTTGCATGCAAATCCCCCGGGCCTAGTACTGGATGATGGATCAATTATTTCTATTGTCTCTCAGGAGTGAAGAGGGAACACTTTAAAAAGGAGAGAGAGAGAACGAAAATTGAATTTAGAAAACTCCTTTGTATCTGTATGGACCAAATCCTCCCAGCCCAGGGAACTGTCCTGCTCCAATTAAGAAAAGGATTGCTGACTTCCGGGTGGGACCTTAGTGAGGCGGTGGGGCGGGGGCAGGCAGCTGCGCAGGCAACCATGGCGTACAGCGGCATCATGGTGCGTCTCATCGTGATGACCGTGTTCTGGGGCTTCGTGGGCTTGGTGGTGCCCTGGTTCATCCCGAAGGGCCCCAACCAGGGAGTTATCATCACCATGCTGGTGACCTATTCAGTTTGCTGCTATCTCTTTTGGCTGATTGCAATTCTGGCCCAACTCAACCCTCTCTTTGGACCACAGTTGAAAAATGAAACCATCTGGTATCTCAAGCATCATTGGCCTTAAAGAAGAAGACTTGCCCTCCAGTGTCAACCATTGAGGTCACGGAGAGAATTCCTCTAGATGCAAAACCACCTCAAACCAGACCGACTTCTTTGACTCGCCCATTTTGGCCATCAGCTGCCTTAAACATTCACAGCATATTTGAATATCTTAATCTACAATGCAGTATTTTTTCCTGTCACCTTTTTTTATACTCTGATGAATCATGTGCCTACTTAACCTAAACCATGCTGGCTCCATAAAATGTTCCTGCACTCTTCTGAGACAGAAGGTGCTAGTTTTCTGAGCAATGCCTTACTCTCTCCTGGAAACCTGTGGATTTGAAGATGGCTCTGGCCTGTTTACCACGTGGGAATCAACAACATATTTAAAACATACAAGAAAATAAGACTGCTAGAGCAGTTGGTAGGAGAACATGTTCAAAGGGCAGATCTGTCCCAACAGAATTACACCAAAGTCTATTTTCAGGATAAATCTTATTTCCGCCATCTTTTGGAATAAATTATTTTTCTGCTTTCTAAAAAAAAAAAAAAAAGATTGCTTTCAAACAAAAACCAAGAAATTTAAAAGAGAGAAGGAAAGGGTCAGCAGAAGACAGTTCTCAATGGGTATGTCTAACAGATCAGGGTGTGACAGAAATCAATTTTTTTCCCTCATTGATGATATAAAAATTTTTAGGTCTGAAAATGCTCTCTCTGGTATCTTGGGGAAGTTACCTTTTTACCACTTGAGGAAAAACATTTTCCTTCAAAATCATCTATTCCATTTCCATTCCACTGGTAAACCCCTGTCCTGTCCCTCCCCCTCTCCCCCACAGCAGGCTGCTCTCCTGGTCGTGGGGCCCAAATTAAAGCTGAGGTGCTGCTATTTCGGCTCTGCCTCCTGCTGTACCTCCAGGGCATCATTAAGAGCTGGTACCAGGCCTCAGAGCTGAAGGGTAAAAACAGAAAAGAATAAGATGGGCTCCTACCCCATGCCCCACTTAGGGAGCTCACTGGCTGATAGGAAATGGAGAGCAAATCTCCAATTGAAACACAGCGCCTTCAATTTCCTTCCATGACAAAACCATTTTCCTGCTCTAGGGCCAGACATGAATGACCATTATTCCTTCCTCAGCCACCCCCAAGGCAGAGAGGGAGGTGGAACTGGCAAAAAGAATTAAAATACATTCTTTCACCCACTCACTCATCCTTTCATTTCTCCAACACGGTTCTTATTTAGTCTTCTGATTTCAAACCACCATGGCAGGTGCTATAGGAACACGGAGAAAACTGGCAGTATCCTTGCCCATCAAGAGTTGAAGGTATCCCCAAAGAAAAGTGGCTTGGAAGACCTTGCACTGATGAAGCATTTTTGCATGACATAAGAAATCACAACCAAAATAACCGTATTCCTGGTTACTCTTACTTTCATGGGAGGGACCTACGTGTGAAGAGGACCAGAACCTGTCTCCAGAAGGCAGGCTACCTGCCCACTCCAGGAGACCCATAACTGAAGGCAGAGAACAGGTTCTTTCAGTGTCAAAGCTTCCGATGTCATTTGATAGATAGAGCACCTAGTTTTAAGTTTGCTTTTTAATTACTTTGAATATTGACTTGCACCTGATCCCTGACTGAAACACTGGCTATGTGGCCTTGGGAGGGCACCTCTGTAACCTATTTCAGTTCCTTCTTCTGGTAGGTATCTGGGTCCATTAAAGGACACTGACATAATAGAATGCACAAAGGACAAGTATTTGTTTGCAGGTGACAAGAACAAGGGACAGCAAAGGAAATTGTCTCAAAGAGGGAACAGTGAGGTAGTTACACAGTGTCCTTTAGTGCAAGCAGGGGGTCTTCAAGCATTTCTCCGTTCCCCCGGCTGGCATCTTCTACTCCTTTAGCCTCCACCCACAGGAAGGTCTTTGAAAAACTTACCTTTATGGAAATAAGAAAG
Organism: Scalopus aquaticus; assembly: GCA_004024925.1. Taxonomy (NCBI): domain Eukaryota; kingdom Metazoa; phylum Chordata; class Mammalia; order Eulipotyphla; family Talpidae; genus Scalopus; species Scalopus aquaticus. Next base: position 45,715 of record PVIJ01005432.1, read on the forward strand.
CTCATCCTCTACCTGATGGTTATCTCATCTAGGCTTTATTTATGGTCACATTTATTTATGTGTCCAAGTGGGCCTATGTCTGGTGACCTGGGCCAATAGGGAACATTTCTGACCTGTTACTACCGTGAGCTCACAACTTCACTTCTTCAAACCACACTTTCTCCATCTGCAAAGTGGGACTAAACCAACAGACTTAAAATGAGAGACACACATCCAAACTAATTTCAGGATGACAGACATAAATTTCATAATAATCATTCCCCATCCTTCAGAACAAGAGCTCACTTGAATTACTCATTCAGCATATACATTCGGTTACCTGAGGGTGATTGTTGCTGTTTGCTGAGCTCCTGAGCCCCGCACATGCATTAAGTCTATGCCTATAAAGTAGGCATTGCCTTTTGTTTAATGATGAAGATTCTGAGGTGGTGGGCACTGCATGGTAAGATTCAACTGAAGACTTGTGAGCCTCTGCCTGTAAATCGTATATGGTGTTGTAAACCAATGTTACCTCAATACAAAATAGTGTAATTAAAAATAAAATGAGGGGCCTCTCTGGTGGCCTATGGGTAAGTGTTAGCGCCACCACCACAATGCCCTGAGTTCCAGCCCCAGTCAGGGAGCTGACCCACACGACGCAGCAGACCTCTCCTGTCTCACCTGCTGCTCCCCTCAGCAGTGTATTTCAGTCAGTCCGACTGTTCTGCACCCCTCTCTGTCTCTGGTGAATCCTCTCACCCCCCCCAAACCTCTGGCCTACACCCCAGTTCTTCTAAGCAAAAATAAATTAAATCTAAACAAATAAGAAAATAAAAAGAAGTAAATAAATTAAAAAAAATGATATCATCTGAAAAAAAAAACAGAGACTCTGCCCTTAGGTGAGATCAAGTGACTTTCCCAAGGTTCCGTAGTAAGTAGCAAAGCTGAGATATAAGTGCAGACCTGCCTGGCTCTGAAGGATGTGTTCCGTCTCCTACACCACACAGCCCCTAAAGTCCCTATCGCAGCTTTTATCCACTTAACAAACATATGTATTGACCAGACCTGGCCCAGCCCCTGTTCATATGAGGTTTATGCTCTAGTGGAACAGACATTTCTCACACAGTCACTTAAAGGGATGTAAAATGGCCACAGAATTGAGTGCTGTCAAAGGAAGGTGCCCTGGGGCCCTGGACTCACCCCAGGGTAGGGGCTCTGAATTGGGGAGGGCTAGACAGCCTGTGAGGAGTGAAATAGCACGAAGAGGCCAGAAAGCATCAGATCTGTAGGACCTTCCTGAACTGTGTGAGGTGCTAAATCTAGAAATAGAAACCCACAATCTAGTGGGGAATCTAGTGTTTACGTGCTTATCTGCATGTAAGCAGATAAGACAGGGATAGGCATTTCAGACAGAAGGAACAGTGTGTGCCAGGGTGTGGTGGGTTGACATTGATGGAATGGGCCAGGAGCACATGTCTCTTAGGTCTTTGGGCCTCTTAGAGTCCATGAACGTCTGGGAGAGTTGATGGCAGAGGAGACTTTAAATAAGCAGGGACCTTGGAGATGGTGCACACACCATCTAGGCTCCTGGAGATGTGGAGATCCAGGAGGATTTATGGAAGTGGTCATACTTAAGTTCTAGATAGTACATTTGGGCAGCTGTGAGGAGCATGAAACACCAGTCAGGATCTCAGAGCTACCAGTTAAGAGCAGATTGCTAAGGATCAGGCAAGTGGTGAGGCATGACCTTAGCTGTGGCCATGTAGCTGGAGGGGAGAGAAAGGGAGGAGGCAACCCAGGTTTCCATCTCAATGCCCTGGTGTCATTAACCAGGCCTGGAAATGCAGGGACAGGGCAGGTAATGAGACTGCCGCGCCCGGCCGGACCTACCTACGTACATGCGAGGGAAGCTGTCAGGAAAGATAGTTCTAACCCGGTGCCCAGGAGGGGCTTCTGGGCTGCATTTAGATGTGGGGTCCTTGGCCTATGGTTGGAACTAGCAGAGTGGCTAGGGTCACCTGGGAAGGTGGGTGGGAAAATCAAAGCTTTGGGGATGCCAACATTTAGGGACCATGGGGCTGAATAGTGGGGCCAGGAGAGAATGTTAGAAGGCTTGATTTTCTGGGGTCTGGGGGCCTCAAGTCATATTTTTAGTTACTTTGAGTCCCTTGTGAGATTTGTTTTAAAAAAAATTATCTATGCATACAAGAGCTGGGGTATAGGCCAGAGATGGCGGGGGGTGGGGGAGGGTTGGAGAGGATTCACCAGAGACAGAGTGGGGAGCAGAAGAGGCAGACTGACTGAAATACACTGCTGAGGGGAGCAGCGGGTGAGACAGGAGAGGTCTGCTGCGCCATGTGGGAATCTCCCTGGCTGGAGATTGAACTCCTGCTGCAGTGGCAGTGGCTGCTGATAGTTTCATAGTGCTGAGATTTGACCCCTTGTGCCACCAGGGAGGCCCTTGTGAGATTTAAAAGAGATAACATTTGGCACTCACCCTGATGATGCAAGGCTAAAAGCTTGGTGAATGACAGCTATTATTTTTAGGTAACAAATTATTGAGTACTCACTGCACGTGTATGAAGTCTGTAGCCCCTCAGGCTCCCAATTCACAGAACTTAGAGTGCACAGCGCCACAGTCTCCCGGAGCTGGGCTGCTGTCTGTCCCTGAGGAACATTTCTGGTTGATCTTGGGCTATGCTGGAACCTTAAGAGTCCCACTCCACCCCCTGCAGTGTCAGTGCCACTTCTCCCCCCAAATCCTGGGGTGCTACTGTCAATCATCAGTTTACAAAGCTGAGTAACTGTTGGGGGTTCACAATAAAGACACTACTCCATTCTGTGGGGTGGTCTAAGAGTAGCAATCCCATCTTGGCACGAGGAAGGTACTTGGTCAAGGACGCAGAATACCTAGACTGCAGCCAGACTCCGCCCCACACCTGCTGAGTGGTCTGAGTTATCATTTTTCTTCCCTTAGCTTGGCTCCCTCATATAAGGAGGTCATAAAAAGATGTACTGATACTACCTTTGGAGGCAGGGGCTAGGTGAATATGTGCTGCATCCTGGAAACTGGCCTCACTTGATGTCACCTGGACCTGTGTCCAGATAAGCGCAATGACAGCCGGTCAACAGGACCCACACAGTGCCCGCAGACTCAGGAGAGGGCGCACAGGGAACTTCTCTAGCATCAGGAAAACTGGGGGGTTCCACTCAGCGCTGCCGCCTCCTCCACAAAAATCCTCCTGTCTCTGGCCTTTCATTTTGCCATGGGAAAGAATCCAGTAGTGTGTCGGGCCTCCTAGCTCCTTTCCTGAGCTAGAACCCTTCCTTCTGGGAAAATCCTCCTCTGCCCCCTGGGCAGGTTTTCTCAAGGGGCAGGTCAGGAAGGTGATTGTCCAGGGAATCCTTTCTTCTTCAGAAGGCCCACAGCCCGCGGGTCCCCTCTTTGTTTCCTCCACCCTGGGTTTTTCTTCCCTCCAAGCGCTGATGAAAGAGTTCTCCACCCTAGAAGTGAAGAAGGGGGAGGAGGAAGGAAGAGACCATCATTTCTGAGCTGAGATCCTCAAACGTTCTATTCTCTAAGCAAAGATTCCCTGCTCTCAGTGGGGTAGGTCCTGGGCACTTTTTGGAAAACAGGTTGAAGTAAGTCTTCAGAGAATCTAGGTAGCTGTACTTCCTTCTCTCCCTCAGCCTTGCCACCAAGGCCTGGAGCCCACCCCAGAGGGACCACCAAATTCCCTCTTCCTGAAAGGCACCTCCATTTAGCTGTCAGGGAACAGGCCCTTAGAAATGGGCTGCAGGCTAATCAGGTCTAGGATTTCTGGAGCCCCCATTTTAGGTCCCCTTCAGTGCACTTCACCCAACCCCTTGCCAAGTTCCAAGTCTGCCTCTGGCTCTGGGGATAGAGGGGGAGGGACTTGGCAGAGTACAGCTGTTATCTGTCCAGCACCCTTCCCCAGGCTCTCTAGATGGCAGAATGGGCCATAAAAGGATTAAGCAGATATAACAAATGATCTATTAATTAAGGACTTTAATTAGCCCCCGCCAAACAAGGTGTGGACTGTTCAAAACAAACTGGGGAAAACAGCTGAAAAATCAGTGCTGAGTTTGGTCATTCAGGTTCTTGGGGTGCTTCTGCCTTTGTGGCCCAGGAGAAAAAAAGTCCCCGGGAATGGATGAGTCAGATATTTTGGCTTCTGAAATCTTCTAGAAACTAATGCCAAGAGGAGAGGAGTGCGAGAGTCTGCATCATAGACTTTTAGATGTGGCGTGGTCCTCAGGGGTGATGGGTATGGGGGTGGGTGCTCATTTGAAGATTTGCTTCCCAGTTGGGGCTCCCCTCCACTCCTGGCTGTACCCCATCTCCTAACTTGTTTTTGTAGCCCGCCCTTCCTTCCTTCCTTCCTTCCTTCCTTCCTTCCTTCCTTCCCTTCCTTCCTTCCTTCCTTCCTTCCTTCCTTCCTTCCTTCCTCCATCCCTCCCTCCCTCCCCCCTCCTTTCCTCCCTCCCTCCTGCTTCCCCTTCCTTTTTTTCTTCTTTCTTTTTCTTTCCACTGTCCCTTGTCCCCTGCCCTTCTCCCAGAATTTCTCTCCTTTCCCTGCAGGCTGAGCCACCTCACCCCCCTCCCCTTTCTCTTTCCTGTAACTTAAGCTGTTGTTGGGAGTTGGAGGAGCTGGGCTGGTTTGAAAGGAGGCCCCACTGCTTTTCAGGGAGGAATTGAAACCATGGAGCTGGGGTGAGGGGAGGCAGAGGGGGAGGGGGGCGACTGGAGAAATCAAAGCGACTGCAGCTCCATCTGGGAAACCAACTTTGATTTACTAGCAAGGACCTGGCTCTCCACACTCGACCCAAGCCCTTCCCACTCCCCCTCCTTCCCTGGACTTTGCTTTGTGGTGATAACTGAGGAGTGGGTGCTCCTCCAGCCTGAAAGCCTCTTCTTATTCTGGGATAACCAGCCCAGAAGAGCAAGGGGCCAGGCCCAGAGACCCTGGCTAAGATGGGCTACAGATGCTTTTAAAGGGTTCCCCAGCATCAAGAGCTGGGTGTGGGAGGGAACCCCTGAGAAGGAGGAAAGTCCCTTGGTCCTGGCAGCTGGCCCCACAGCCTCAGCCTGCTCTGGCTTGGTGCTACACCCTGGCCCCTCCCCCGAGACTGGAGCTGAGCTGGGGTGCTGATGGGAGGGGGCCAGGACTTTTTTTTATCTGTCTGTGGCCTCTCCTTCAGAACAGGAGCTGGAGGCCAAAGAGCCAAGAAAATGACTGAGAAAGAAAAGGAAAATCTATTTTAATAGATTGTTTTGTGTTGCAATTCTTTGTGCACTGTGAACAACACCTGGGATTGCAGTGTTTCATGGGGACTCAAGGGCCTTCTGGATGACTGTGCCACCTTGCCCTCCCTGCCATCCCATTTGTTTCATCTTGCCCCTTGTCTCTCCAGCCCTTCATGCTCCTCAGGGTTTAAGGTGCTCTCTAAGGGAACCTCTACTCTAGGACCCCAGGGTATGCTGACTGCCAGGTCGGAGTGGGAACTGAGAAAAACCAGTTGCAAATATTTGTGCTTGCAGTTGACTACCTGGTCCACCTCTGTGTGTGTGTTGGGTGTAAATCCCTGGACTCCTGGGCTCCAGGCAGAGCCCCCTTCCCCTGCACCCCCACCTCATTAGTATTTTTCAGGGTTCAAGTATCTAACCTTCCTGAGAACAGCTATCTGGAAGGAAACAAAAGAGCTATCTCAGCATATGGTCCGAACAACTCCAGCCTTTTCAGAGCTGACCACCCCATGTGGGATTGTCCTGCCCTGGGTCAGTATTCCTGGAAGCTTCGAGTCCAAGTGCATCAGAATCCTGGGTGCAGGGGCACTGGAGCAAGGTTCACCTGGTAGGAACACCAACCCTGGGCCCTCCCAATTTTGGGATTTATAAGCCCCAGGTGACGCTTATGCTTGTTCTAGAGCTATCTGCTTCCCAGATGGTCCCATTAGAGCCCTGGTTAATGTGGGCAGCTGTCCATTCCTGTTCTGTCCCCCACTCCAAACTCATCCAACCACCCTTCAAAATCTGTTGCCAGCATTAACTTCCACCACATTTGCCCCTTTGTGGTAGGCCAGATGAACTGACCTCCAGCATCCTTTCCCATTTCCTCCTAGGTATCTTCCTATACTGCTGGAAAGCCCAAAATATCATCTTCTAGCCTCCCTTGCAGCTAGAGTTCTGGATGCAAAATACATTCATTCGAAACTTGGAAGGAAAACCTGAGGACATCTTCTTACTGCTGTAACTATTTCTGCAGGTAAGTTCATGGAGGTGGTTTTGCTGCAGCATCGCCCTATGTCCTGTCTCTGTGAGGACAGAAGCAACATGGCATACTGTTTCCATGGGACTGTGGTGCTGTGGGTTGCGCCTTGATCCTAGCTCCCCAGAGAATCCTCTTGATTCTCCCCACGTGATTGTGGCAGAGGTGGAAGCTTCTACTGGAGGATTCATCGTTTCTGTAAGTTCATCATAAAGTCTGCTCCTCTAGTTCATGTAACAATTTTGCAAGCAGTTAATTCCCTGTTGTCTTAGTCTGCTCCAACTGATATAACGAAATAACATAGACCAAGCAGTTTCAACAATAGCAATTTATTGTCTCAGTTCTGGAGGCTGGAAGTCCAAGATCAGTGAGCCAGCATGGTTGGGTTCTACTGGGAACTCACTTCCTGACTGGTAGGAGGCTGCCTTCCCACTGCACCCCCATGGCCTTTCGTGTGTGTGTGTGTGTGTGTGTGTGTGTGTGTGTGTGTGTGTGTAGAAAAAGAGAGGAATCTGGAAGCCTCCTTGATGGTCTAGGGGTTAAAGTCTCAGTGCTTACCACCACCAAGGCCTGAGTTCGATCCCTGGCCAGGGAGCTGACCCACATGGCACAGCAGACCTCTCCTGTCTTGCCTGCTGCTCCCCTTAGCATTCTATTTCAGTGGAGCCACCTGTTCTGCTCCCCGCTCTGTCTCTGGTGAATCCTCTTACCCCCTCCCACCTCTGACCTGCACCCCAGATCTTTTATGCATAAACAAACAAATAAATCTTAAAAAAAAAAAAAAGAGGAATCTCTCATCCTCTACTTATAAAAGTCTCCAGTCCCCACTGGACTAGGACTCCACCCATATGACCTCATTTAACCTTAATTATTGCCCTAAAGTCTTACTGCTCAATACATTCACTTTGAGGGTGAGAGCTTCAACATCTGAATTTGGGGGGTGGGGACACAATTCAGTCCATAGCACCTGCATCAAATAGGCCTCTGCTTAAAGCACCTAGAATGTTTTCTATTTCTTGCACTGAATCCTGATTTTACTCCTAAACCATCCAGAGCAGAGTTCTCGGTGCTTTTATGCTCTTCCTTGCCCCAGTGGCCCTCTTCTGGAATGCCCTCCCAAGACCAAAAATCCTTTTAAGGCCCTGACTCCGTGGTACTTTCCTCATACCAGTCCTGTGTTCCTGTTCCTGGTTCTACGCTTATTGGATGACATCTAGAATTTGTTGTGTGTTATTTCTACATATTTAACTGTCCTCCACTCTCAACAAGTTGAGGATGCGTTTTAGTTTTTGTGCACACTTACTGTTTGTACTAGGTGGCGTATAGCAGATGATCAGTAAACATTTTTGAATGAATCAGTGCCCTGTGTAAGTAGCCAGAGCTTGCAGAATCCCCTAGCCTCGGTAGTCCAAAGGCACACCATCCTACCCTGGACATCCAGCCAAGTCCCTTCCTCACGCCACTTTGCCCACCTCTGGAACCCACACTCAGGAGAAACCAAACTCCAAGGAGAAGAAATGAGGAAGTAGAATTTTTAGTGTCCAGGTTTCTAGCCTCCAGATATCCAACTCCTTGGGCCTTAGTTAATTGAAAATGTGTTTGATCCCCAATCTGAGAAGGTGTGAAGGGAAAGACTTATTGGACATCACAGTAAGAACCCATGAAGTGGATACAGAAATCATAAGTGCTGGGATCCTGGTCTTGGTACTTACTAGCTCTCTGACCTTCATTTTGAGTCATTTTTCTTCACTGGGTATCAGCAGGTATCAGAGTATCAGTTTCTCCATCTGCAAAATGGGTACAACAAACCTGTCTTGTTCCCCTTGAAATGAAGATTGACTAAGAAAATGGATCTGTAGGGACAATTGCTTTGGGAAGGAAAGTTGAGGGTGGTATGTGCTGCTCTGTGACCTGGAAACAGAGGTCACCCAGAGGCCTGCACACAGGCACAAGGGCAGTGTGCTGACAGGGCTTTGTGGATGGAGGTGGGCTAAGTCTCTGCTTCCTTGCTACCTGCCCCTGGACATGTCAGTCAAGTTCTCTGAACTCAGACTCATCATCAATAAGCTGAAGGTATTAATCCTCTCTCTCCAAGAGTAGGGAGGATCAGGTGAGGTGGTAAGTGAGCAGTGACTTCACTGAATGGACACTCAATACAAGTCTTTAGTACTGGTTTTTCCTTCTCCCCCTAGATCAGATAGAGGAGGCTTGGGAAGGTTTTCGAGGAAAATTGGGGCAGATGTCAGACTTCTAAGACCTGAGGGCTTCAGGTTGCTTCCTCCCCATGGCTGAGTCCCTCTGATTATTAAGCCTTGAGGTTGTCTGTGGCCTGGGAGCCTGCAGTCCAGAGGGCCAAGTATGCTAATGCTGGCTTAGAGTCAAAATCTACAAGAGACTCAGTTTTGGGGACAGAGTAACAGCCACTTTGAAGCTGGGCTGACCCCAGTCACTTTCCAGGCCTATCCCTTTCATACCTCCCTAACTCTTCCAACATCTTGAAGCATCCCAGAAGGCAAGACTAAGTAGGAAGCAAAAAAGAGATCAGGACCTCAGCTGAGCCCTAGGAATATCTCCTCTCTTTGGGAAGGTCCTCACTGTTGAGGCAGGTTTGTGGGGGGAGGGGAATCCCCAAGTATAGCATTGGAAGAGACAGGTCCTGTGGATGGGGATCATGGGGAGAAGAAAATACCGGTCCCTTCTCTCTCCAGGAAGCTTTCCTTCCCTGCAGCTGGTGCCCCAAGGATCTCCCCCCACCCCCCCTACCATCCCAGGCCCTTCCCTTAGAGAGAGCCTGCTGAGCCTGGAATGAGAAGAATTTGAACTACAAACAGACCTCCCAGAGGCACCCCCAACTCTCCTGTAACCACTCCCAGCCAGCAAAGTGCGGGCTTCCTGGAGCCAAAACTGACTAAGAGGCAGGGCTGGGGTTTGGGCTGTGGAGAAGGGGCCTAGGTGGGGGAACTTTTTTCCTGGAGAGGGAGGGGAGGGAAGGATTGAAGGCCGGACAGGAACTAGGCCATACAAGGACCAAATTTTCCAAACCCCAAATCAGAACCAGTAAGAATATCCATGCAAGGACATGGCATTGGGGTTTGAAATCAAGCCTGCTCTAGAATAACCTAAGCCTGAGGTCCCCACCCCAGGAGCGGCAAGCAGTCACCCAAATATAACCCAGAGGGGAGAAAGAAGCCAGAAGGCCCCCTCCTGCCTCAGCGTTCTCCACCCCTCTCTTGGCCTGCTCTCTGCCTATCTGGAACACTTGGTTGTGCTGTGGACCCAGTGGGTCTTATGGCCCCTCCAGGAGCCAGGCTCTCCCTGTCCAGTCTGCATGACATAACTGAGGCTGAGAAAGTGGTGAATGAGTTTTGAGGAGCTGGGACTGGAGCTGGAGTCAGAGAAAAGAGGGAGAAACTAGTCAAAAGGACTGGAGGCACCGAGCCAGTGGGCCCCCTCCTGCTGGCGGCACTTCCCCAGACCCTGGCCTTCTGCCTGCTGTCCCCCAGCATCCCTACCCCCACCTGGGCCCAGGCTTGGGCTTTGGTTTGACTCAGCCAGAGCTGTCAGTGCCCTCGGTGCCCAGGCGGAGGGGAAACCCTGGGGAGGTGGCCAGGGAGGAGAGGCCGCGGAGCTGGAAGCTGCCTTAGGCATGGTGACCTCTTCGCGGGGGCCGCTCCCTCCAGCTTGTATAACACAGCTCCTGCCAAGGGTGGTATAGAAAGGCACAGAGCCCGCAGCGGGCTGGGGAAGGCCACTGAAAAGGCAGCTTAAGGGCTTCCTGCTGGGTGAAATGGATTAGGGGCCTGTGGGGGGGGAGCCAAGCAGTGAGAGAGGCACTGGCCCGCGGCCAGAGCCCCTTGGCCGAAGGCCCTCTGGGATCAGGAGCCCTTGGGTGTCTGGCATGCAGGGTCAGCAGTCTCCACCTGGCCGAGGGACTGGCAGAATGGGGGCCCAGCCAGGGCGACATACTGGGATGTGGATACCATGGGGTCCTCAAAAGTAGGGGGAAGTAGGGGGAGGAGACACTCCTGGATCCACTAGGGAACTTCTAGTAGGAAAAGTGGGGGTGGAGTGAAACCAACTCACCCAGCTGCTTCACCTGTGTCTCCCCACCCCACACCTCCTAAAGGGAAGCTTGCAACTCAGAGCTTGCCAGGGCCGGAGAGGCGCTACCCTCCAGCCAACCCTCCTTTTCTCAGGGACCCAAAGTGGAATAGAAGAAGCAGATCCACGTGATTCTAAAGTTTCCATATAAGCATCCACTCAGGGGGTGAGCCCAGGTGGCCCCCAAGACAAGCAGTGCAACTGAGAAACCCAAGTAGAGCCAGGACGGTGAGGACTGGGGCAACCCGGACCCCACGGTGACTCAGCTGGGAACTCCAGGCTGTGGATCAGACTGTCCTCACCCCCATCTGAATGTTGGGTTTACCTCCAGATTAATGTGAAGGACAAATTTTGTTTATTTAGTGTATATTGGCAAGAGATGGCACAGGCATTATGAGGACCAAGACATCATCCTGGAATGTGTGTGTGTGTGTGTGTGTGTGTGTGTGTGTGTGTGTGTGTGTGAGAGAGAGACAGAGAGAGAGAGAGAGAGACAGAGAGAGAGAGACAGAGAGAGAGAGAGACAAAGAGGAGAGAGAGAGGGGAAGGATGGCTGCTCCAGGAAAGGGAGGGAACACATTGAGAACCAGGGTGACCATGTGAGGTGCTTTGCATCTCTATATCTTCACAAGGACTTTAAGAACATGGTACTATTACCCCCATTTTATAGATGAGAAAATGGAGGCTCAATGAGGTTATGTAATTTATTGTCTAAGTTTACAGAAGCTCATAAAATGGGACATTTGAGTTATAAGGCAAGACGTGTGGGTCTCTCAAAGGTTCTGTGGCCCCAGGGTCTGAATCACTCTTTCTCTTTCTCTTTTTAGAGGATTTCTCAGGAGGTTCCATTCCTGATTCCTTTTCTGCCCTGGTTGGGCTCAGGCGGGGGGCAGGCCGCTCCTCAAGCCCCCTCCCACTCATCAGAGCACAAAAGGTTCAGGGCGGTTTGCAAAGTGGGTGGGGAAGTCTGAAGTGGGGGCCCAGCTGTCTAGATAAGGTACTTGTGGCCGCACTGGGGAGATGGGGTTCCAGCAATGGGTACGTCTAGCTCAGGGCATCCCTGGGCATCCCTGGATCGGGGGCTGCCCCTTCTCCCAACCCCATTGGGCCAGCCCCCTTCTTTGTGCTCAGTTTTTTCCCACAGCCCTGCCAGGGGGGGTGCTGGGATCCCAGGCCCATCCCGTCCTGCTGGGCAGCACCCCATCATAAAAAATTTGAAAGTGGAGGAGCGGGTGTCCTCACTCCAAGGAGGCCTCAGCACCCTTCTTCCTTTCTGGGGAACAAGAAGCTTGCTAATGGCGTGGGCCCCTTCCCCAGCCCCTGGCCCCAGCCCTGGCTCCCCCAGACAAAAAGCTGCTTTACATGAGAAGAGCGGGCTGGCCTGGTCTTCCCGGGCGCTCAAAGAGGCGGTAGCCCCTGACAGCCGAGAGGCTGCCCCTTCCCCCACACCGAGTCCTCATTTAGTTGCAATTAGCAATTCTTTGCAACCCACGGGGCTGAGGGGGCCAAGCGCCCCTACCTCCCAAACTCGGCCTCCTTTCCCCCTCCTCCCTTCCTCACTGCCCCACCCCCAGCTTTCCAACTAGTCTGTCGGCTTCCTTGGAATTCAACAAAGCACCACCCGGAGGGCCCAAACCTAGGGCAGCTTGGGTGTGGGTGAGGGTGAAACTAGGGTGAACCAGGCTGGGGGATCCCCTCCTGAACCCACACTACCCCTTCCCTCCTATCTTCCCACCACCAAAGCTTAGTTTTGGATCCATGGGTGGGAGAAGTTGTTGGAGACCTGAGGATGGGTATGGGGTGGGGTGGGGTGTTGGGACATGGTTAGATAGATTGTGTTGGGATTTGGGGTGGTAAGGGAAGGGAGGAAGCCCTGCTTCAGATCAAGCTGGGGACTCATACCTGCCCTGGCTGACCTGGCCCTTGATGCTGCAATTTGGACTCTGTTTCATCCAGGGGACCTCGGTGTAGGACTGGGGCCCAGAGCCAGGGTTCAGCGTCAGCCAGGCAGAGAGAAGACAGCACAGTTTGGGAGAAGAGGAGAGAGGATCCCAGGACCTCTTTTAGACTCACTCGAATCATCCTTCTTGGTTTCTGGACCCAAAGGAGGCAGAAGCAGGGTTACAAGTGAAGGAAGAGGAGAGAGAGTCTTAGAATCTTCTCCAAGCTTCAGACAAGGTCGTTTCCTTCCCGCTGTCCAAGTCTCTAACAGAAGACGGTTTTCTCCTGTCACCACCAGAGGGAGCCCTGACATAGTGGGGTGCTCTGGAGGCAACTTTGGGAGGTGGTTCCCTGCTAGGTTTACACTGTGGACCTTGTCTCTGTTTACACCCAGAGGGCCTTCCTCTCCCCGTGGAGACGAAGCACCCTGCACCCCTGCATGAGAAGATCCCATCCTCCTGGGGAATTCTGCCCTGGCTTTTTAAAAGCTATGTGGAAGGTGGCTCTGGTTCAGCGGGTAATAAGTGACAAGAGGCGATAAGGGGATGAAGGCTGCTCTGGGGTCATCTCAGCCCCCCCATGCGACTTCTTTGGGGAAGTGGGATTCCTGGCTGGTATGATGGTGGGGGGGGCATCTCTTAGGGGTCTCCAGGCTTTATAAAAGACTTAGGGCAAGGGTCACGTAGTGGTAGAGAGGTAGCTTCCTGGTTGGGCTGAGATGAGCTGGGTTGTTTGGGGTGATCCTTCTCCCCACTTTAGGTATTGATATTATCCATGCAAATGTGGGGAGGTGGCATGGTTTAGATTTGGGAAGTAATAAAGGCCTGGCTTTCAAAACTCCCATCCTCAGAGCCTCCTCTTGCTGGGGGGAGAACAAACTCCACAAACAGGTTTTATAGACATTGGGGTTGCCCTCTAACACTCTCAAATCAGAACTAGGGAGGAAACCCCAGATCCCATGGTGGCCTCAGGTGGCAGGGAATTACTTTAGGTTATTTTCACATAGCTCCTCTTTCCCTTCAGAAACCCCTAACCTCTTTGGGGAGAAAAAGTGCCCAATAAGTCAAGAACTGAGGGTTCCAAAGGAAGGAAAGAGAGGGCATCCCCTCAGGGGAGAGTGGCTGGTCTCCCAAAGTCTGTCCTCCAGGAGTTTTCCATGAGAGGCCTGAATTCCAGGTCCAGGAGGGCCTGGGGAGGCTGATACCTGGATTCCTAGAGTCCGGCCTCCCTTAGCTACTGAGGTGCTTGAGTCTCCAGACCTGGGCAGCTTGGGAGGCCCTCATGGCCACCCTCCTCCCTGGAAGGAAGGAATTTAATGGGGGTCAAGTGTTTGGAGCGCTGGGCAGGAAGCAGTTGGGAGTCAAAGGCAGGAAACTCTCCTCAAGAGCCATCCCACAGCCAGCCTCCTCTGAGGAGTTTGTTCACCGCCATGCAGGAGAGGATCTGGGAAGGGGAAGGCAGGTGGAAGAAGGAGGGGGCTGGCCGCTGCCCACCCCCACCCCCCTCAGCTGAGCCTGGGCTCCTTCTACCTCTGGTGCAGCCTAGAAGCCCCAGCCTCCTTGCTCTGCCCGACCTGCTGCTGGCTCTGCTTTGCTGTTCTGGCCTTTGCTGTTCCCAGCGCTCTTCTCTCTGGGGTGTATCCTGACTGGAAACTGCCTCTAAGGTGAAGGCTTCCCTGGGCTCCTACTCGACTTTGTTCTCATTTCTCAGAACGCAAACCATATCTCCCCTTGTTTTAGAATTCTTTGAGATCCTGTCTATCTTCCCACTGGGCTGAGAGCTCCTAAAACTCTCCCCAACAGAAATAAAAGTTTAAGCCACCAATGCCATTAAGCATGTTCTAGTAGGCACATTATAAAAAAGATAAACAGGGCCTCCCTGGTGGCGCAGCGGTTGAGCGCTGCGCTGTGGAGCTGTCAGCAGCAGCGATGTGAGTTCGACGCCCGGCCGGGGAGAATCCCACATGGTGCGGCAGACCTCTCCTGCCTCGCCCGCTGCTCCCCTCAGCAGTGTATTTCTGATCCACCCGTTCTGCTCCCCACTCTGTCTCTGGTGAACCCTCTCGCCACCCCACACCTCTGGCCTGTACCACAGCTTGTATGTATAAATAAATAAATCTTTAAAAAAAAAATAAAAAAGATAAACAGGTGAAATTAATTTTGATAATATATTTTAACTCAGTATATCCAAAATATGATTGTTTCCACATGTAGCCAATATAAAAAGTATGAAGACTAGATTTTACATGTATATTTTTTCAAATTAAGTCTTTAGGATTTGGTGTATGTTTCACACTTGCAAAGCATGTCTCAGTTTTGATTAGTCTTATGCTCAGTGGTCACTGTTACTGTAACTGGACAGCTCAGTCTAGAGATCAGGAGTGGCATTCCAGGCCTACAGAGAAGTCCAGAGAGCATCTTTTTTTTTTTTTAATGCTTACAAGCTGGGGTGCAGGCCAGAGGTGTGGGTGGCGAGAGGGTTCACCAGAGACAGAGTGGGGAGCAGAACAGGCAGATGGACGGAAACACACTGATGAGGGGAGCAGCGGGCAAGGAAGGAGAGGTCTGTCGCACCATGTGGGACTCTCCCTGGCCTGGGGTCGAACTCGCTTCGCTGTTGCTGACAGCTCCACAGCGCAGCGCTTAACCGCTGCGCCACTGGGGACGCCCCCAGAGGGCATCTTAACAAGCAGCACTGTTAGGGCCTCCCCAGTGGCGCAGTGGTTGAGCTCTGCGCTGTGGAGCTGTCTGTCGGCAGCTTGCAATTCGAGTTCGAAGCCCAGCCGGGAAGGCAGCTTGCAATGCGAGTTTGAAGCCCAGCCGAGAAGGATCCCACATGGTGCCGCGGATTCCCCCTGCTCCCCTCAGCAGTGTATTTCTGATCTGCCTGTTCTGCTCCCCACTCTGTCTCTGGTGAGCCCTCTCACCGCCCCGCGCCTCTGGCCTGTACCCCAGCTTGTATAAATAAATCTTAAAAAAAAAAAAATTAAAAAAAAACAAAACAAGCAGCACTGTTGGAACAAGACTGCTTAGATCCAAATACCAGCACATCAGTAGCTGTATGACCTTAGATGTGTCCCTTGGCCACTCTGTGCCTGAACTGCCTTGCCTGCACAATGGGGCAAACAAGCCTCATGGGTTATTGTGAGGATTATGGGTGGTGCTTAGTTCTAAGCACACAGTAGGTGTGCACACAGTAGGTGCTCCATAAAGGCTGGCTGTCTTCATCTCTGCAGAATGCTAACCTTGGACCCAAACAATTGTGAGCTGAAACGCTGAGAGAAAACAGTCCTTTGCCCGGCAGTAAATCAAGGCAGAAGTATGATGGGTGGGGTGAGCAAATTCTGTCTGGAAAAGCTGGAACAGAACCGAAGAGGAGAAGGCTGTGGGTGGCTGGCAGAAGGCTCCTGAGAGGGCCAGACCAAGGTTTACAGCTGTGCTGCCATGGAATTTGGAAACAGTAACAGAGCAGCAGAAGGCCTGGATGATTCACTGCTGAAATGAAGCTTCTGGGGTTCAAAGAAGGAAGGTCTGGAGAGCTGGAGTCGTCAGAAAGCGCTTCACAGGAGCAGGGCGCGGTTTGGAAACCCAGGCGGCAGCGGGTGATAGGGAGTTTGTTGAGTGTGTGCAGAAAGGGGACAAATGGCCTAATTGGAGTCAAGTCCACCCCCCTCCCATGTCCCCTCCCTCCTTAGAACAGCCTTCTTGGAGAAGCAGCATTTGTCCGTTCCATTTTGAGGCCACAGCGCCCTCTGCTGGACATGGGGGGCTGCCAAGGCAGAAGCAAAAGAAAGTAGAGCTGGAGTTCAGGGGCGCGCCTGAGGACAGTCTGCAGGGAAAGTTCTGTGCTGGATACTAAGGTGGTTCCTGGCCCCCAGACACTCCTAAGGAGATTGCACATCATAATCCTTGGGTAAGAATGTGGGGAACTGACCCAAAACAGGCAACCTCTAATGTGTTAGTGCCTATTTGTTCATTTTTATTTTCTCATTTGGTGTCGATGTGCGTGGACTATTAATTTCACCTCACAATCTTTTGGAGTTATAGGGCTACAAGCTAGAGACAAATAATAATAACAATAATAATACTAATAGCAGGCCTTCTGGTGTCGCAACGGGCAGCTGCGGCACTTGAGTTCGATGCCCGGCCGGGGAGATTCCCACATGGTGCAGCAGACCTCTCCTGCCTTGCCTGCTGCTCCCCTCAGCAATATATTTTGGTCGATCTGCCTGTTGTGCTCCCCACTCTGTCTCTGGCGAACCCTCTCACTACCCCACGCCTCTGGCCTGCACCCCAGCTTGTATGCAAAAATAAATAAATCTTTTAAAAAATAATAATAATAATAGCAGCTAATGTTTATATAGCCCGACTCTGCACCAAGTGCTATTCTTCTTTTCTAGATAAGGAAACTGAGGCACAGAGAAATTTAAGTCACTGTTTACATTTGGCAGTCTGACTGGAGAAGAGTCTGTTTCCAAATTTGATCAGGTGGGTGACAGGGTTCATTTCCATGAGAGTTTAGGACTGAGGGTCCCAGCTTCTTGCTCACTGTGGGCTAAAGGCATTCCCTGTCTATGTGGGTTTTCCCAGTGGGAGTTCTTTCTTCCAAGGAGTGTACTCACACAACTGTGGGGGCCAGCAAGCCCTAAATCCATAGGAAATTCTCAGAAAGGAGCTGATGCTGTCGTCTTGAGGCAGACTTTCTTCCTCAGAGAAACTTCTGTTTTGTTCCTAAGGCCTTTCAACTGATTTAACGAGGCCCACCACATTGCCATAAATCACCTCCTTAAAGTCAACTAATTGTAGATACTAACCACATCTACAAAAATCCCTCCACAGGAACTCCTCGATCAGTGTGGGATTGATAACGGGATATTACAACCTGGGCTAGTGGACCCCAAGCAGTCACCATCACCCCTACCCTGGCCACTTGCTTCACCAAGCCAGCAGGAGTGTCTTTCAAGTGAGTGAGCCAGCAAGGCGCCCTCTATAAGGCAACACAAGAGTGGGGGGAGGGGCAGTGACAGCACATCCCTTTTGCTATATTCTGCTGTTAGAAGCAAGTTCATAGATTCCACCCACAGTACGGGGAAGGTGACCCACAGTGACGTGAACACTGGGAAGTGGGCATCTCAGAGTCTGTCCACCACAGAAGCTAAGGCTCGGAGAGACTAGAAAAACCCAGGATCAGGCACTGGCAAAGCCAGTGGTCTCTTAATGGCTGTGCTGGAAGCCACAGGCTCCCCTCCCTGCTAGGTCCACTTCCACGGGCTGGCTCAGCATGTGCCAGGGTTCCCATCTCGCCCTCATACTCCTTCCCCAGAGAACTTGGCCTCTTTTTTTTTTTTTTTTTAAGATTTATTTATTTGTACATACAAGCTGGGGTACAGGCCAGAGGCATGGGGCGGTGAGAGGGTTCACCAGAGACAGAGTGGGGAGCAGAACAGGCAGATCAGAAATACACTGCTGAGGGGAGCAGCGGGCAAGGCAAGAGAGGTCTTCCGCGCCATGTCAGGGCGTCAAACTCGCATCGGGCGCAGCCGACAGCTCCACAGTGCAGCGCGCAACCGCTGCGCCACCAGGGAGGCCCGAACTTGGCCTCTTGTAGGTTCAACCTGCAGATGCAGGCTGAAGAGACCGAGTCCGGGCCTCCTGACTCCAGACTGGGTCTGTCTGCCTGTGTTTGCACTCGCCTGTCAGCGTGTCTCACGCACTGGTGAAATGAAGAGTCTGGTCTGAGCCTTGGCGCTATCACCTGTTCCCAGGAGCCTGACAAGTCCCTTGACCTTCTTCCTCTCAACTTCCTGGGCTCCTCCCTTCTCCTGGGCCCACATCCAGTCATCTCCATTTGCTGTCACACCTGCCGACCATACCCCACCCTAATTGTCTCTCAGGGAGAGCACTGGAAAGCACTGCTTCTGCATGTCTCCTTCCGATCAATGCTGCACAGCAGCTGACAACTATTCAGTGACTCTCCTCTGCAGTTCGCATCAGTGGGGAGTTCCTTAGTCTGACTTATCCATCCCTGGGGGCTGGACTCTGATGTCCATTTCCAGCCTCCCTTCCTGGACACGAAGCTCCCAAAGGCAGGACTGTGCACCCAGGACCTAGCACCACGCCTGGTCCTGGGAGAACCAATGCATACCTGAAGAGGGACAGAAATAGACATGTGAAAAGAGTAGGCCGAATCAGGCCACCCTTGGGGTTCGCTGTGGTTTCTAGAATCTCTCTCTGCTTTGTCCAGTGATACGTGTCCCAGGTGGTCAGATGTTGTGATAGATTTGACTGGATCCAAAATGGCTCACACCAGACTTATTGCCATTTTCATACTTTGTTTCTATTCTTTTAGCGATTACCCTATAAATTGTATCTTATATTTTTATATAGGGCACATTGTTTTGGCCTGTACCCTAAAAACTACAATATATATCCAAAGTTAATCGTTACCTTTACTTGCCTTCCTCCTGGGCCATAGAACACTTTAACTTCATGTATCATTTATGTCATATATTTTAATCCTTTATCTTCATTTAAAAAAAAGATTTATTTATGCATACAAGAGCTGGGCTTGGAGGCCAGAGGGGTGTGTGTGGGAGGATTCACCAGAGACAGAGTGGGGAGCAGGATAGGTAGACGGACTGAAATACACGGCTGAAGGGAACAGCGGGCGAGAAAGGAGAGGTCTGCTGTGCCATGTGGGAAGCTCCCTGCCTGGGGGATTGAACTCGTGCTGCAGTGGCTGCCAAAAACTTCATAGTGCTGAGACTTAACCCCTTGTGCCACCAGGGAGGCCCCTGTTTTCATTTTTATTGAGGTATAATTTACCATTTTAAATGTACAATTTGGTGGGTTTTAGTATATTCACAGGTTGTATAACTTTCAAGATTAATTCCCATAGTCCCCAAATCCTGTGATCATTAGCAGTCACTCCCCATTCCTTTCTCCCCCGACCCCTGGCAGCCACCAGTTTACCTCTGGCTCTTTGGGTGTACCTACTTGTATGACATGCACCTTTTGTATAAACCAAATTATACAATAGGTGGTCTTTTGCATCTGACTTCTTTCATTTGATACAGTGTTTTCAGGATTCATCCATGTCATAACATGTATCGATATATCATTCCTTTTTGTGGCTGAATAATATTCCATTGGATAGCCATAACAATTTTTATTGATCTGTTCAACAGCCTGTGGATATTTGGGTGATTTCTACCTTTTTGGCTATTATAAATTAGGCTGCTATGAACTTTTGTGTACAAGTCTTCATTCTTCGTTACTTCTCAAACTTTCCGTCTAGGGCCACTTGCCTTCAGCCTGAATTGTATCCTTCAAAAATTTCCTTCAGTGAGGCTCTATGGATAGCAAACTTTCTTAGCTTTTACTATTTTGGAAGTTCACTCTGGAACTCTAGGTAGAAGTTTTTTCTTTCAGTATGTTCAAGATTGAATTCTACTGCCTTCTGGCATCCATTGTTACAGTTGAGAAGGCTGCTTGTAGGATTTTCTTTCTACATTTGGCTTTCCAAAGTTTCATCATAATATAACTACATGTGGAGTCTATCTGCTTGGGACCCTTTGGACTTCCACAACTTGGGGATTGACACAGCAGTGGAAAATTCACAGCCTGTAATCCTCCAAATCTTGCCCTTGCCACATTCTCTTGTCGTTTCCTTCTAGAACTCTAGTTAAACTATGCTAGACTTTTTGGTATATCCTTCATGTCTCTCTTCTCTTTTTGCTGCATTCTGGATAATTTCTTATGCTCTATCTATGCTTTTCTGGGATCGCACTTTCCCTTAGGCTTTGCCCTCAAATTTTGTAATTCTCTTATCAAATATCTGTGATAATGTTAAGGAAATTTTAAACAGCTTTTACGGTACTTGCAACTATTTTCCGTGGTAAGGTTGGCCTGAGTGAGTTAGCCCATCATTACTGGAAATGGAACTCCTACCATCCTCCTCATTCCCACTGCTTGATATATAGTCTCTCTTCTGCTGCCCCCAGTTGGACCCCTTCTCCAAGGACTTCCTCCAGTGTCCCCTCTTCCACCAGAGCTTCCCCTTCCTGCCCCTTTGGAGCTTCCTACCCCAGAATTCAAACTGATTGTCTCTCTTCAGTGGCTGCACCTTGGGACTTCCCTTGTATGCTTAACTTATCAAATATGCTACGGCTTGATTTATTGTTTTCAGCATTAGATGATCAGCTCAAGAAATGCAGGAATAGTTTCAACCTGTGGCTCCAAATCCTGGTAAATTGGGGGTATCGTAGGGATTTGGGGGGCAATTCCAGTTCAGTGGGCTTGAAGCCGTTTCTAGTGTCTGACCAGGCATTTAGGGAAGTATTTTAAGACCCACTCCTCCTGCACCTCTGCATTAAAGCCCTACTGATCCCAAAAAATCTCTCCAGAACTACAGGCTGCAGGGTGAAAATACTTTGATTCCAAAACTCCTGGTCTGGTCGGAAATCTCTGAGCCTGGAAGGTGCCTGCACTGCCTGAACAAGACAATAGGTGGCAGCACACACATTACCGTTGCCGCCCAGGCAGCCGTACGCGCATTTCCGGGTGGGACTGGCACCTGACAAACCGGTAAAGAATGTGACTGCCCCAAGTTGGACCCTTTCTTAGTCCCTAAGGCCTACAACAATACAGTAAACAACATCGCTGCCAACCCTCTCCCCGTACCCGCTCCTCGCGAGTCCTGTGCTACCGCGATCTCCCCACCAAATTCCGGAGCTCGGCCCTGAATTGTTTCTTGCCTGCTTGATCTTTGCCTTTGCTGTCCCCCAACTCCTGAAATGCTCTCCCTTTCGACCCACTCTCCTAACCACCCTCAGCTCAAGTTTTGTTGTTTTGCTTTTTAAATTGGTTACAGAGATCTTGAACTTTTTATACAACGAATGCCAAGAAAGTATGAACAAGAAAACAGTAAAGGAGGACTTGCCCCACCAGACCATAATTAAATCCATGGTGCATTGAGATGCATCATGAAGACAGAATAAAGAATCCAGAAATTAGCCCTGATACATATGAAATTCTAATATTTAGCATAGGGGGTTGTTCAGTTAATTGAGGGGGAAAAAAAGATTTTGGGGCCTCCCTGCTGGCACAGGGGTTAAAGTCTCAGCACTATCAAGCAGCCACTGCAGCCCGAGTTCGATCTCTGGCCAGGGAGCTGATCCACATGGCTCAGCAGACCTCTCCTGTCTTGCCTGCTGCTCCCCTCAGCAATGTATTTTAGTCAATTTGCCTGTTCTGCTCCCCACTCTGTCTCTGGTGAATCCTCTCTCCTCCCCTCCCCCTATTCCTCTCCCACCTCTGGCCTACACACCAGCTCTTGTCTGCATACAAATAAATAAATACTTAAAAAAATAAAATAAATGATAAATATGTGACATTTTAGTGGCCAGCTAAGGCTACTCTAGTGATCATATTACAATATACAAATGGATCAAGCCAACACCTGCACATCTTAAATTTACACAATCTTATATACAATGATAGCTCAATAAAAAAAATCCATGAAATCTTGTGTGAAAATCTGGAACCCTGCATGTACAATGTAAGTGAGAAAATATTAACCAAAATTGAAAACCCAGAAGCTGTAACAGAAAAGATCAAAATATTTGACAATAGAAAGCTAAAGTAATTTTGCAATATTTATGTATATCAAATCATCACATTGTACACCTTAAATTTAAACAATGTTATATGTCATGCATATAATGTTATATTACATGCATATAATGTTATATTATATGCATATAATAAAGCTGGGGAAAGTTAAATAAAGCTAGGGAAAAATAGAACACAAACAGTTGTTAGGTAAATCTTAGAAATTTTAGTAAATTTAGAAATCTTAGTAAATTTTTAGAAAAAAATCGTAATGCAGATGACAGGGAAATGCAAAATGAGTTAAGAATAAGATGTCACTTTATTCTGACCAGATTGACCAAAATGCAAAAGAGCCAAGATACCTCTTCCTGGCAGGAATATGGAAAAAGATGTACTCTCAGGTATTGTTGAGGAAAGGAGGTGTACAGCCTCCCTCGAATGTAACTTGACATCTATTAAAATTAAAAGCATGCCTGCTCTTTTTTTTTTAAAGATTTATTTATTTATGCATACAAGAGCTGGGGTGTAGGCCAGAGGTGTGGGGGGGGGGGTGAGAGAATTCACCAGACACAGAGTGGGGAGCGGAACAGGTGGATTGACTGAAATACACTGCTGAGGGGAGCAGTGGGTGAGACAGGAGAGGTCTGCTGCGCCATGTGGGAAATTCCCTGGCTGGGGATTGAACTCCCGCTGCAGTAGCTCTGGATTGCTTCATAGTGCAGCGACTTAACCTGTTGTGCCACCAGGGAGGCCCCCGTGCCTACTCTTTAACTAATCTTGTGTGAAAATCCAGCTAACTTTGAGGAATTTATCCCATGAAAGCAAAACTGTCAGGACAAATGAACAAGTATACAAGGATGCTTGGTGTAGCATCAGTTAGTTGCAGAAACTTTGGAAACTGATGCCCTTCAGTGAATGGTTGAAAAGATGGTGACATAGCCATATAATGGAATATTGTACAGTCTAAAATGAATAAGAATTCATGCTTGCATTCTGGTTGTTATTATTATTATTATTTGGCTTTGGAATATGACACCATCTTCTTGATCATTTCTTTGATGTACAAAACATTTGTTTTTTTTAAACTGAGGTGGTCATTATTTCCCCAATTTCACAACAGGATTCACATTGCTTTGTAAATCTAACACTGGAGAATTAAGGACTGAGAAATGATCATACATAAACTATCCACATGTCCAATTTGGGTCCAAAAATTGCTCTGCTACACATTATAAGTGTCACTGTTTCTGTTTATTAATGTTGGAAATACAAATAGCACAGTGTGTACCATGGGAGAACCTACCTTTTTTCTTGGTTCTCCTCCCCCCAAAAACAAACCAACAGAAACTTTTTGCGAACTCATCAAAATGCACTGTTGGGTACTTGAAACTCATAGAGCAGTGAGCCTCAGGTTTTCATGGACATCAGGATCAAATTTGGGAGTTGGGATGGGCAGGACTGGTGTGGGGTACTATAATCTGCCTGTTGAACGAGCCCTCTGGTGATATTCTGACTCCATTTGAAGAGTTTTCCCTAAAATCAAGATCCACATAGACAAGTGATTTATTTTCACATCCATTTGAACTCTCAGGGACAACTCAGATTTAGCATGTCTGGAATGCAGTTCTTGATACCCTCCCAAATTTGTCATCCAGTCTTCCCAATCTCAGCAAATGCCCCCACATTTGACCTTGCGACTCATACCTGGATTCTGGGAGCCATTCCTGATTCCATCCTTTTCCTCAATCTCAATATCTAATCCGTGACCTTCTTGCAAAGTCTTCTTAAATTGCCTCTCTCCGTCTTGGTCACGGTCTCTGCTGCCACCTCCATCTAAGATATCTCATGGGATTTGCTGCCGTAGCATCTTACCTGGTTTCCCCACTTCCATTATTTCCCTCTTCAATCCATACCCCACATACAGGCCATGATGCAGCTCTTGAAGATGTAAATAGGGTCACATTATCTTCTTTTCCTAATCTGTCAGACTTCCCTCCTCTTGCTATCATTTCTGGGGCCTTCTGAATGGGCTGGGTCCTGCCTCCCTTTTCATGTTACCTCTAAGTCCTCTTCCCCCACTTCTTGCAGACCCTTTAGTTAGAACTTCAGGACCCAATCCAGTGAAAGATGAAAACGGGGAGCGTTATTCAAAATGAAGATTTTCAGAATGTGACTGGACTTTAAACAGAGCATGCAGCCTGCACTTCTGAGTGCAGAACCTATGCCACAGGCCCTGCCTCCTGCACTGGCTGGGCCTCTGCCTGCAAGCTTGTGTCCCAGTTTGTGACATCCAGCTCTCAGCTCAAATGTCACCTTGTCCAGAGGTGTCACCTGATTGTGGCTGAATTTAAAGTAGCCTCACCCCGTTCCTCTCTATCCTATCTCCCTCTATCACATTGCTGGGGTTATTATCTTCCCAGCACTTGGCCCTTTCTGAATTGATCTCAGTTGTTTACTTGTGTATTGTCATACTCTTCTTACACCCTCCCTCCCCCAGTCCCACTGAATGTAAACTTGATGAAGAACTTTCCAACTGTGCTCACTTAGATATCACCAGCACCGAAAGCAGGGTTGCTTCAGACCAGGCAGAGGATAAATATTTGATGAATAAGGAAATGAATATGCTGAAGAATGCACAGCAGGAAACTAGTCTATCGGTGGCCACTTAACCACAGAGGAGTCCTAGTTTTTTTTCCTGTGAACTGCATTTGAAAGCCTTTGGGCATTGTGAATACCAAGGGCTCCTTTCCTCTCACTTCCTTAACTTTATCCCAATGCAAACACTTAAATGCCTGTCTTTCCTCTGGATGAGCAGGGATGAACAGACTGTATTTAAAACTCATATTAGGTATGTGTGATCGTGAACAAATTATTCAAACTCTCAGAGCCTGTGTCTTCATTTGCCCCATGAGGATCGTTGTATTACCAGCTGTTTGGATTACTCTGAGATTAAATGAAATTATTTTGATTAATGGCATGTAAATATGAAGATGTATAATAAGTGCCCCTATTATAAGTTTAAGAGAGGCAGTGGGGAAATGGGAAGGACATGGGGCTCCGGTTCTAGTTTTTCACTTACCATCTATGTGACCTTAGCCAAGTGGTTCAACCTGCAGGAGCCTATTCCACATCGTGGTTGTGATAACAGTGCTCTATTTCATAGTACCACCGGGGTTGTCAGAGAAAGTTCAAGATGAAAGTATGAGGTGTTCTTTTCCTGAAGAAGCAGTGGGAGGATGACATATGAAGGGCTCAGGAATAGCCCCTCAGGTAGCTACCAGGGCCTGCTCTTTCCCACGCACTGAAGCCCAGACTCTTTAGAAGACACGCAGGGTCCAAAGACAGTGCTTGGTTCACCATACTAGCTGCCTCTCTCCATGATAGAAAAGGAGCAAAAAATCCGACTTCACAGAAAAACACGGTATATTCCTGCCCCTCTACCTCCCCATGCAAAAATAAATGAATTAAACCATCCTTTGTATCTTCCAAAATATGCAGGGCCCAGCTGATGGGGTTCAGGACAGGCAATCTCCAAATATGGCACCTCGGCATGTTGAATACTTCAAGCCCATGTTATTTGAGAAATGGCATATTCAGAAAGAACCTTCTAATCTTCCCCCTGAAGCAAATCATACAGCCCTCAGGTGAGAGGATCCCTCCACATAACCAGAAGAAAGGAGCATCTTTATCTCTGAAGACCAAGGGACACAGAGAGGAATCTGAACAAACAGGTCTTGCTAAGTTTCTCCTAGTTTTCTATACTTAGTTCATACTCCTAGGTTATTTTTCTAAAACTTTCCACTCTTCATCAAAGCTAGCTATAACACTGCTCAGGTGTAACCATTTCTTTGGGTCTTCTTTTTTTTTTTAAGATTTATTTATTTATGCATACAAGTCTGGGTGCAGGCCAGAGGTGTGGGGCAGTGAGAGGGTTCACCAGAGACAGAGTGGGGAGCAGAACAGGCAGATCAGAAATACACTGCTGAGGGGAGCAGTGGGCGAGGCAGGAGAGGTCTGCCGCACCGTGTGAGTATCTCCTGGCTGGGCACCAAACTTGCGCCTCAGCTGCTGACACCTCCATAGTGCTGCGCTTAACCTGTTGTGCCACCAGGGAGGCCCTGGGTCTTTACTTCTTTATGAAATCTTCCATGTCACTTAAAACTTTTATTAAGTAAAAAGAAAAAGAAAGAAACTAAAAAAATAAAAACTCTTATTAAGTAAATTTGTATGCTTTTCTCTTATGAATCTGTCTTTTGTTACAGGGTCCCAGTGGAGAATGGAAAATGGTAGAGGAAACAGTATTTTACCTCTCCTACATAACCCTCTGTCAAACTTATTGAACCTGTAATTGTGCAGGCTGGGGATTCATAGACTCTGTCCCACTCTTGCTATCTGACTCTCAAGAGTCTAAACTTGGGTGGTACAGGGATTAAGTCTCAGCACTATCAAGCTATCCATAGCCACTGCAGCATGAATTGGAACCCCAGCCAGGGAGCTGACCCACATGGTGCAACAGACCTCTCCTGTCTCACCCACTGCTCCCCTCAGTAGCGTATTTCAGTAGATCCACCTGTTCTGCTCCCCACTCTGTCTCTGGTGAATCCTCTCACCCCCTGCACCTCTGGCCTATACCTCAGTTCTTGTATGCATAAATAAAAATAGATCTTTAAAAAATATATTTAGGGGCCTCCCTGGTGGCACAACGGGTTAAGCACAGCACGGTGGAGCTGTCGGCAGCTGTGTGAGAGTTCGATGCCCGGCCGGGGAGATTCCCACATGGCATAGCAGACCTCTCCTGCCTTGCCCGCTGCTCCCCTCAGCAGTGTATTTTGGTTGATCTGCCTGTTCTGTTCCCCACTCTGTCTCTGGTGAGCCCTCTCACGGCCCCACACCTCTGGCCTGCACCCCAGCTTGTATGCCAAAAAAATAAATCTTTAAAAAAAATTTAACAACTACTCGACTAAATATGGAAAAATTGAGCATGAAAATTAATTTTAATATTGGATTATAAAATTGAAAAAACCTCTTAGTTCCATCATCAAATACTCATGATAATAATATTTATCAGATTATAATAGTGAGGGACAGTTGGGCACTTTACATTAGAATAGCTACCATTATCCTTCCAACAACCCTGAGGTGGGTTTCACTCTCCCAGATATAATAAAGAGGAAACAAAATTTGGGTGCTAAAGGATTGGACCAGTCATACAACCTGCTTCTACTTTTCACAGCTCCAGGAGCCAGGGTAACTTTCTTATCTCTAAGCCCAAGTTTTTCCATCTGTAAAATGGAGATAATCAGGTTTCCTGCTTCTTAGGGTAGTGAAAATTACTTTGATAATCCATGTAAAGTGTTTAGCATAGTACTTGGTTAGAGTTGACTCTCAGTCCTTCAGTTCTGGAAAAGGTTCGTGTATTATTTCTTGTATTGTTATATTCATTTATTATTGACAGGGACTGTTTGTATGGACAAAGGTGAGTCTGATATCCAGGTATATCCGATGCCAAGATCTGAATAAATCTTGTCCTGTTCAACTTCATATCCCCTACAGCACCTTGACCACAATATACATTGTGTCTTTATTTTTTAAGATTTATTTATTTATGCATGCAAGAACTGGAGTCTAAGACAGAGGTGTGGTGATGGTGATGGTGGTGGGCGATGAGAGGATTGACCAGAGACGGAGTGGGGAGCGGAACAGGCAGATCTACTGAAATACACTTTTGAGGGGAGCAGCAAATGAGACATGAGAGGTCTGTTGCGACATGTGGGAAGCTCCCTGACCAGGGATTGAACTCAGGACACAGCAGGTGAAACACTGTGCTGAAACTTAACCCCTAGCCACCAAGGAGGCTCTCCTTTAACTATTTTCTTGAGGTCTTTTTCTTCTCACACAGGCCATGTCTTGCAACTCTGTCTGGGTTCATTTTTCCTTGTGTAATCAAAGGAATCATAAATACCAAAGCCAGTTGTCCTGTTACCACCAAAACGGATTCTGAATCCAGATACAAAGATGACATCTGGGGTGGTCTTGCACATTTTACTAGTTTTTTCCAAATTTCTATCTTGGGAACTTGCTAGGGTAAAGGATGTCAATGACCATTTGTTTCTGCTGAAGCAATTGGTTGGTCAGGAACTTCCTGGTCTGGACAGTTGCTGTGTCCTTCACAATGGGGGTGTATCTTCAGGCATCCAGGGAGGAAAAGAGAGATACTGTAAGCTGGTCAATCATACCAATGAAGACAGTCCAAACATTCTTAATTTCTGAGTAGTCTTTTTCCTTTTTTGACATCCTGTGGTCCATGATGTGGTCCCTTGTTTCCTGATGACTATAATTCTTTTGCTCTGGCTCCTTTGAATTCCTTTTTCTGTGTTTTTGTTTAGTTTTCAGATATGGTTATCTCTCTATTTCTTGTTAGAGGTTTCCTTCATATGTCTAGTAACCCTTGACTCTCTATGGATGGGGTTTTCTGAAAGATGGACTTCTCTGTGGGATACTTGGGCAGGAACATGACCTTTATTTGGGGGGAGACGCCACCTCCTATTCCCATTTTTGGTATGTGTAGGCCTTTTTTCCCACCAGGTCAATTTCCCAGAGAGGAATCCTGTGGTCTCCAGCTGGGAGAATTCTGAGTCTCTGACTAGGATGACTTTTACCAAATCTTACCATTTTCAGTATGGTGCTTCCTTCCTTAGCTGTAGGAGATATTTAAAGCCTCTCTGGCTCGGGCCTCCCTGGTGGCGCAGCGGTTGAGCGCTGCGCTGTGGAGCTGTCGACAGTGGTGACGCGAGTTCGATGTCCTGCCAGGGAGATTCCCACATGGCAGGCAGATTTCTCCTGCCTCGCCCGCTGCTCACCTCAGCAGTGTATTTCTGACTATCTACCTGTGCTGCTCCCCACTCTGTCTCTGGTGAACCCTCTCGCCACCCCATGCCTCTGGCCTGTACCCCAGCTTGTATGCATAAATAAATAAATCTTAAAAAAAAAAAAAGCCTCTCTGGCTCAACCTCTCCAGAGGGGAACTGCCCAGCTTGCTACCTGATTGTGAAGTTTAGATTTAGCAGATTGACAGCTTCTTAAGCTGCCTGGTAATCAGCCCTCTCTTTGCAGCCCCATCCACACCTTCACTGTCACTGGTACCTGGTCATTCCCATTCCTGAGACTTTCTGAGGCACCTCAGTGTCAATCAGTTTGTTTCCTGGCCTCCTCACTCCAAGACTTTGCTTTCTCTATTCTACTAAAACCATTTCCATTTATGTATGTTTTCCAACTCCCAAAATGTTGACATCTCTTGTCTGCTATTGTTTCTTCTCTAGGACTCTGTTCATGTGCCCTTCTCATCCTTTTAGTGGGGTTTAGAGAGGTAAAAGTGTAAAGTGTGTACATGTGATTCAGTTGCCATATTTATCCTCAAGTGTCCATAATGTTTAAATTATGAGGGTTCTGCCTTTGGATAGGGAATGCTTTACTGATTAGAACTGTATTCCGTGTGGACTGGGGGTTGTTACTGCAGGCTGTAGCAACAGAATAGAAGATACACACCCTCTCTCCAAAAACATCACATTCCATTTGACTCTCTCACGGTAGGATTAGGGCCTTTTTCCATTACATGATTTCTGTTAACTACTCTTTTCAAAAGCAGGGAAGTCCTGCTACTACTATGTGTTCTATGTGTTTTGGCTAAGAGAGCTGGGTGGGTTTCTCAGAAAGGTCATAGGATGGAAAAATCTGATTCATAATCCTCACAAAGTCAGTGCTGAGCAGGAACAGTAGAGAAGACCAAGTTCAACTACCTTATTTTATAAAAAGGAAACTGATGCTCAGGGAACTTCAGTTGATTAGGATCAACGTTGGTCCCCCACCCCCAGAAATACGTCTCTCAAGAGAGTGCTTCAAAATGCCAAGTTCTTGGCAGTCATTGTGATACCGGGCAAAATGGGGCTTCAAAGTTGCCAAAGGCACTGCCCAAATTGCTTGCCAGTCACTATCTTGGTTTTGCACCCGTGAGCACAATTACAAGACTACTCAGGCTTAGGAAACAATAACAATGGGATTTATTTAACAAACAGAAAAAAGCAAGGAATTACTGAAGTCAACATATGGCTGTTTACCTTACTTAAAGCAATGTCCAGTTTGTTAAGTCCCAGAAAAGTAACAAAGGTGGCGTCTTCCCGCCATTGCTGATGTGGAGCTCCTCTTCCAAACAATCGGCCACATTTCCAAAATGGTGTCTTCCGTCTTCTGTAGACGCACAACAGCCAGAGTGTAGGCCAGGTTCCAACTCACGAGGATGACACAAAACACAACTGGAGATGCTCCTGAAACTGCTGTGGTGCCCCAGCACAGCACCAGGCCAACAACAATGCAAACAGCAACTACAGCAGCCAGACGGCCCAACAGACTGCATTCATGCATTTTAGGAAGGTGCCTGCTCCGGACCTCTGCCTTCTTCCTTCAGCTGCAGTAAAGACAAAACTGGGAGCAGTTTCCGTCGCTCAGCTACTTGCAAAGCCTCCAAAGTCGCTGGCCCCAGAGTCACCGAAGATTCCAGAAATGCTCAATCCAAAATTCTATATCCTGGTGGCTCAAAAACCTCTGGCGTCTGATTTCCAAACTCTCAATCTTGGTGACATTGCCGGCCACTTCTTTTCCTTCATCATGGCAACTGCTTCCTGTATTCCTTCAGCATGGCAAACTCGGCAAACTGCTTCTTCTTTTCCTACATCATGGCGACTGAATTCCCCTTCTCCTTCAGTCCCTTTTATATCTCATCAGACTCTCCACCCCACAAACTGAAACCTTAGCATTTTCCTTGGGGCTATTCATTTTCATCAGCAAACCCCTGGGCACCACATTTACTGGACTTTGGACTCAGCCTGGTTACAGTTGGACCTTTGGTTCTAACATTCCCACTGCTGCAAGGCTGCAGGGGACCCTATCCCCAGGTCAATGGTCTGTTTGTAACAGGGTGGTCCCCAGGAAAAAGGGTGTGTCCCAGGTTCCCTGTCCCACCCAAGGTAGGGTGGAGCTGAGCAGGATATAAGAAGCTTGAGAAGAGAGACAGAGGACACACACAGAGGAGACAGAACACAGACAGAAGACAGGAGGAGATGGAAGAAGGATGGAGAGCCAGAAGAGGCCCAAGGAGCAGAGAGACTTGTAAAGAAGCTGCACTGGCCTGGACTGATTGAAAAAGATGTGGGTGAGAGACCCATGCAGAAAGTTAATGATGGCTATGTTGATTTTGGTTTTGATTTTATTCTGTTCCTCTCAGAATTGTCTGACTGTTTCTGACCCTTTTGTATGGATCCCTGTTGAAAGGTATTTTGGTTCCTCCCAGAATTGTCTGGCTGTTTCTGACCCTTATGTGTGGGTCCCTGCCAAAAGCTGTTCTAGACTTGTGGCAGGCTTTTGAGACTTGCTTTGGGCCAATCCCTTTTGGGTGGACTTGTACCCACTAGGAGTTGGATAATATTGGGTGCTTGACTTAGAAAATATATTTTTTGTCTTCTGTCTTTTCTAATTGTGTTAAAGTTTCTTTCCACAAAAGGTCCTATATGTTTTGTATTGATGCGGCAGATGGCAGAACCCGTTCAGAACAGGGCAGGTCTGGGGTTTCAAGGGTATCCCTCTCCTGCCCTGTAACATGTTCAGAGACCTCTCACCACTGCACCCGGGTTTTTTTTTCCCCCTAACATTTGCTAATATATAAAATCACGTAATTATATCATGGATGTAGGGATGTATTGTGTGTGTCTGATAGCACTCTAAGTCTTAGGAGCGAGGTAACTTTTTTGGCTCAAGTCACTCTTCAATCCACCGGGAAAACCAGGAAGCAAAACGAAGTAATCTAGTCCTAAAATTCGCGCTTTCCCCAACACATTATGCTGTTATTTGGTGACTAAAGCAGAGGATGGGCTTTTCAAACACAGGAATCAAAAGAACAGAAAAAGATAGCGTACTTGGGAAGGGGAGCAGGTGAAAAACATCCGGACCCCAGCGCACCGTGGGCCCCGTGACCTTTCCCTCCGGAAGCGCTTGCGGGCCTCCAGGGCGACTGCGCACGCGCGCCCGCCGCGGTCGCTCTGGGCCGCGCGCGGAGCGGAGACGCGACGGCAGGTTCCGCCTCCCGGGCTGAAAGGCGCTTGCGCCCGTGGTGCTCCAGTCAGGACTCGCTTTCTCGCCTCCTTTCTCCCTCGCCTGCGCGCGCCGGGTGGGCGTGGGAGTAGGCGGGGAACAGGGGAGGGGAGCGAGGGGGCGGGTGTCGCGGAGGGAAGGAGCGAACCGGAGAGCGTCGTCCTGAGAAGAGTGAAGGCGGCAAAATGGCGGACCGCTTCTCCCGCTTCAACGAGGACCGAGACTTTCAGGTAAACACGGGCGTCGCCGAGGATCCGGGGAAGGCTCTGGCCGAACCGGAACCGCCTCTTCGCCCGCGCCCAGCTCTTTTTCCTCCCAAGCTCTGCTCCGGCTTACGAACCGGCTCGCTCTTCGCCCGCCTCCGATTCCTCCCGGGGCCTCCCAGCTTGAGGCGAGGCCGCATCTCCCCTCATCCCCTCTTCTCTTGCCTCTTAAACTCAAGCGGCCGGGTTGGCGGCTTCGGTCTTTCTGCTGTTCCGAAAGCGGAAGCCCGAGTCCCTGGCGGCTGAGGGGGGCTGCGTGCGCCCCTCGGGTCTGCCCGGCCTGTGGAGGCGCAAGACTGGCCCCTATAGGGGAGGAGGATTGGGCTGGGAGGGCGCGGGGCTAGTGTCGCTGGGTCCGGGACTCCGGGTCTCCCGGATATTTCTGGCACGGCTCTTTTTGGGGTCCTCCTCCCCCCCATAACAAATAAACCTCTTTCATTGTCTGTTTTTCCCTCTCCCATCCTGGCAGAGGGTGCTTTAGCTCTCACACGCCTTCTGCTTAGTCAGACGTTGAGATTTCCCCTGGGTGTAAATGTTGCTGCTGTTATTAGGCTGTTAATTGGGCTTGGAAACCCGTAAGTTACAGGACTGTGGTCTCCCTCGAAAGACGATTGATAAGAAGCGTAGTGATTAGTGGACTTTCCAGGCTCACTAATGCCAAAATGGTCATCCCTTTGGTATCGGAGAAAGGTTTTTCTTTCTTCAGCCGCAAATTTAATGGAAATACGTCCTTGTAATGGCAAACATGGGGGGGGGGTAAAGACCAAATTAGGGTAACTCATCATCTCGCTCTTTAAAACGCCCTCCTGTCAAGCACTGTTACCGCAGAAATCTGGGAGACTAAAAGGATTTATAGTAGAGACTGGTTGTTTCGATTGTAAAATACACCCTCAGTCTCAAACCTCCGCATTACTACCGCATGTCCTGGCGACAGCAATTTGGGTCAGGGGATGAGCATCAGAGGCAAGTTTTTACTCCGCTGTAGATCTCCCGCAAGTAGCGCGGGGCTACCTTTGCCACGTTTCCGAAGGCGGATTGAAGGGCCTAAAGTCCCCGGGATGACTGGGTCGGTAAATAAACAGGTAAAGCAGTTAATCCAGCACTGTTAACAGTCTAGTGCGTAGAACGCTGATGAGAAGTTTTGCAGCAGTGTGGGATCTGGGGATGTTGAAAAGCCTTGTGATCATGCGCCTGCTGTTTAGCTGCAGCGCAATACAGGATCTCAAGGTGTCTGAGAATATAATGCAGGTCCAGAGAAGTTGGAAGCATTCTGTGTTATCCTTTGAACCTCCAAGAAAGTTGTGGGTTGTTTTGTTGTTGTTTTTAGCGAGGGCCATAAAACATGAGTAGGCAGCAAGATGTGTGGGCATTATTGGTAATATTTTAGAGACACGTTGATGACCAAAACCCTCGAGTGCTTTCCAGAGGAGAGAATTTCAAGGTGACCTAATAAAATTCAAAATAGATAATACGGACTCTTCAGTTTGGAGGGAAAATGACTTAACCTCAGAATTTCAGTTTAGACAAACAAAACCAAGCAGGATTGCAGGGTCTTGAAAGAAGAATTCGAAAACTGGGTCGTTGAGTATGAATGCTGCCGCCTCCGAAAACTGAGAATGTAAACCTGCCTTTTCGAATAAAATGACTTTCTCTTCTGATGCTTTAGTCGAACTTGCATAAAAATCTGCTTTTGGTTGCCCGGTAGTCCTTTGAAAGTACTGCATATTTTAAATTTATTTCCTGCTTTTATATTGGAATAACTAACTCTTGCTTGTTTTGGGTCAGTCAGGACTCCCCCCCCCCACCCCCCCCAGATCCCTAGCATCATGGGCAAATAGGGTCTTGGGAATGGAAACGTTTTAGACAATTACGAGATAATAAAACTTTTGTAAATGTGCTAACATTGGGGCCTCCCTGGTGGCGCAGCGGTTGCGCGCTGCACTGTGGAGCTGTCTTGGCAGCAGCGATGGGAGTTCGACTCCCTGGCCAGGGAGAGTCCCACATGGTGGGGCAGACCTCTCCTGCCTCGCCCGCTGCTCCCCTCAGCAGTGTATTTCTGATCTGCCTGTTCTGCTCCCCACTCTGTCTCTGGTGAACCCTCTCGCCACCCCACGCCTCTGGCCGCCTGTACCCCAGCTTGTATGTATAAATAAATAAATCTTTAAAAGAAAAAAAAAAGAAATGTGCTAACATTTCTGAAAAAGATTCATTAAAATACTTAAAGTGGTATTTTTTTCTGTACCTTTTAATAAAGGGGAAATATTTCATTAATGATACTTTTTGAGTTAAAATTACTGGAAAGAAAATGTAATGTACTAGAATGTTCCAGAGAGTGAAACATTTTTCAAGGTCAGGTTATTCAAAATTAAATGTGACCTCCTTCTAAGATTTTAAGTGATAAACAAGGTGGTCACTGAATGCACTGTAAAACAAATCAGAGTAGGTTTCCAAGCATTGCTTTTATTCTGTTGCTTTAAATAGATCTTATGGCTCTGGAAATTATTCTATGCATCTTTGGTAAATTCTGGGTGACTGTTATTTTCTTTGCCTTCGATTTTGCAAGATAGTTTGGAATTGTTAAATTCCGCTCTCTGCCACTTTTGTCATCAAGTGCAGACTTGGGGGAGTTTGGATGTTGTCCCTTGAACTTAGTATGGAGTCAGTGGTGGATTCACTATTAAATTTTGTGTGAACACATGAACTTCCAGAGGTGTTTTATGTAGTGAAGAGTTTGACTGTGGCATGCCTCTTGAAGCATTTATGAATATAAAGAGTGATTATCAGGGACACATTTTAAAAATTTGATGACTGCATTATAATAACAAAGTAGCCACTTCTGATCTTTACATATATTATTTCATAACTTGACAGTAACTCTATGAGGTATGTACTGTTTTCAAATGAGGCAGCTGAGGCACAGAGAATTAAATAACCTGGTCAACAGCTGGTAAATGGCAGAGGCTAAATTCAGACTCTGACTTTTTGACTCTTGAACCTGTGTTCATGGTTATCTCTACTGGCAGTTAAGTATTTTACAGAGCTATTGTATAATGAGTCATCAAATATGGAGGATAAACTTATAGGTCACAAAGAATAAATGGACTTTTAGAGGGGTGATACAATTACAGCTCTTACTCTGTTCTGTTTTGTTCAGATCTGTTTCTGGTAGCTCTCCCAAAGGTTTCTGGGGAGGCTTCTGACAGTGATAAATTACACTGTGTCATAGAGGATATATTGTTAACTATTGTTTTAGTCTAGGCATTCTTTTGTGTAGCCTTTTTAAGTGGTGTTTTATCTTTGGAAGTCTTTGTAACCTAGGCCAATGTATTTTTTCAATGTTTTAACTACTTTAAGAATCTGAATTCAGTTTCTGAATGAGACTTGACTACTACCAACATTTACCATGTTAAAGCATATTTGTTTACAGATTAAAATGTTATACAAATAAAGGGAAAATATGTAGGATAATTTAAAATACAGGTGCATATGACACTGAATTACTAAAGAAAGTTTTTATACGGTGATGAACGCTATGACGCGTTAAGATATACTGCTTAGCATTTAGTGGTTGTGCAGTTATTGATGGTGATGCAGCTGAATGCTTGTGAGGAAATGTTCTTCAGTGTGTGTTTAAAGTAGACTCATTCCTTCTGTTTTTATATATTCCTCTGCATTAAATTTCTAATGAAAAGGAACTGTGAAAATAGATCAGTAAGTAATAAAGTAATGAGAGAAACAGATATTATCTTAAAGATTATAGTAAAAATATATAAACATTACCCAAGAATTTTTTATAATCTATGTAAATGATAGTGGTAAATAACTATAAGCAAGTCATGTATTTACTTTGATGTATGTTTGTAGAATTCCTCTGTTTCATGTGTGATACTAGGATGTAATCTTCATCTGATTATTTAACTATTAAAGAGGTTTATAGTTTTAAAATATTTAAGTCACAAGCGTATTTTCTGTAATGTACTATGTAATGGAGTTGACATTCTAATGCAGTCGTGCCAAAGATGGCACATGGGCAAGTGTTCTAATCTCTGTTTCCTGGGTTTCTCTCCCGTCATCTAGAAGAGATGCCACTAGTTATGAAAATCAGTATCAGCTTTGCTTGGGATACTGAAACTTATACAGAATCATTACTAATCTCATTTCCTATACTTGTTTTGATAGGTGGAAAGGATTGGAACTAAGGTCATACAAATTTCAAAATAGTGATTGTGAATTGGCATGGTCATTAACAAATATAATATTATTGGTTAGTAATTCTCAGGGGTTCAACAGTGACAAAAGTGAGAGCTGTATGAAGGAGGCAGGCTCCTTATTGGTCTTTAAGGGAAAAGGCACTTTAAAAATGTAGTACACATAACATCACAGAGAAAGACGTTGCATTGGAGGAACAATGGAATTGGCAAGAGCTGTAATCACAGGGCTGCATGTGTTGATATATTTACTTTTTTTTTTTTAAGATTTTTTATTTATTTGTTTTTGCATAGAAGAACTGGGGTACAGGAGGGGTGGTGGTGGTGAGAGTGTTCACCAGAGACAGGGTGGGGAGCAGGACAGGCGGATCTATTGAAAATACACTGCTAAAGGGAGCAGCAGGCAAAACAGGAGAAATCTGCTGCACTATATGTGGATTAACTCCCTGACTGGGGATGGAGCTTAGGTGGCTGTGGTGGCTCTTCAAGATGGTAGCACTGAGACTTAACCCCAAGGCTGTCAGGGAGGCCCCTGTACTTGTTTGTTTTGAAAGTAGGCATGGGAGACCTAGAAGAAACAAGTATAAGGATGATTATTACAGGGCAGTTTCAATGTCATCAGAATTACAGAGAAAAAAAGTTTCCCTGTTGTATTCTTAGCTTTCACATAATTCTCATTAAAGTACTGCAGAGGTGTTCTTTTCTGACATTTTCTCTGGTCTTTATGTTATATAACCAGAACAAAAATTTGTGTGTTAAGTATTTTTATATATATATATATATGTAATTAGCTATCCTACTTGTGCTGCTTCATGGCTGAGATATGTTTTCATATAAAATCTATTTGGGTAAATGATAAAATGAAGAAATGTTTTCTTGTTGTGGTAAAGATGGTATTTTCTGAAAAGGAGTAGTAGAAGTTAGTGAGATTTTTGAATTACCGATGGAAATCTATGTAGAGGTTTTATCTTTGTTATTGTGACTTAGTAAATTTTTAATATTTTATTAATGAAAATGGATTCCAGCTTGAGATAGATGTCCAGTTAAATTCTGTTAAAAATCCTCTCTGAAACATCTTAGTACTTTTGTTTGTGTCTGGCATTAATTTTCTTATTAGCATTGCCATTTAGTATAAGTGAAAGCTGACTCATGGTAATTACCGAGTGAATTACAAATGACCACCACAAATACTGAAAGAAGTCATTGATTTGATATTGCAGTG
Organism: Scalopus aquaticus; assembly: GCA_004024925.1. Lineage (NCBI taxonomy): Eukaryota > Metazoa > Chordata > Mammalia > Eulipotyphla > Talpidae > Scalopus > Scalopus aquaticus. Next base: position 83,470 of record PVIJ01005432.1, read on the forward strand.
AATACCAGAAGATGTTGTAATGATTTTCCAGTTATAAAAAGTGAATTGTCCATTTAACTATAGAAGTCTAACCAGATGTGCTTAATGCATGTTATATTAGACAATGAAAAATTTAAATAGGACCACGCTGTGAGAATATACTGTATTGTCTCACGTTAAATGATTTCTTTGAGAGTTAACAAATACATCTTGTATTATATATCAAATTTAATGTATGAAAGAAAAAGTACTAAAGTTGCTTTGGCATTGTACATAGGCTAATAGCACGTAATGTTTTAATAAGTGCTATAGAAAATAAGTAATAAAAGTTAGGACCCTAAACGGGAGCTTCCTGTTTCTGCCTTAATTCTTTTTTTACTGACAGGGTTCAGGTGTGATAAATCATGTGTGTCACTCAGCAACTGGAAAGTATCTTTGTAATACTACATTTGGTCTCATTTCATGAGGTTCCAATTTTTTGTTGTCATCTTTTTCACTCTTTGGCAATTACATTTATTTCAAAGAAGAAATTCATTTTATCTGTTTTATAGAACTGGAATACAAAACAGCTCTCCAGGTTTAAAGTTGGAATAGAAAAGAAGTTATTGATCCATTTTGTGACTGATACTTTTATGTGGTGTTGATGCCTCATCTCACATTTTTCCAGGGCTAATAAAGGAAAATGAATTGTTTTTCACCCTTTTTAGAAACAGTACTGATCAGAAATCAAGAAGTCAATTTGACACTCTAGGTCTTGACTCTAGAAGAAATTAAAAATTATGGATTTTATGCTGCAGTGTCAGAAATTTCCCTTATTGCTGTAACATTTTGCCACACCTGAAAGAAATTGCAGATTGGTAAGGAATTTAATTGGCTTAATATTACTTTAGGGTAGTCTGCACAAGAGATATCAAGGGTATATTTACCTTGAGAACACTTGTTAGAATATAAACTAATTTTTGAAAAGATTGCTAAATGAAACAGTATTTGAACAATGTTTATATTAAGATGTATGTAATGAGTGTATCTGTGGGGGAAGTTGGTAAATATGTGGCATTTTTCAAAGAACTTTTGTTGTAGTGGAGAGGTAACAAAAGTAATGATATTTAGTTTACTACTCATAGGACCAGCATGATTATCAGTTGAGTACAATAGTCAATAAACACAAAAACTCTCAGGAGGGAGAGAATGCTTCAAGTGGGGTGACTGGGTATACCTTTACGCAGAAGTTAGCATTTAAACTGGATCTTGAAATATGGGGTTGCATTCTTGAAAAGGGAGGACATTCAGATGGAGAAAAAAGCAGGGTAAAGCATAGAGGTATGAGCAGAGTTTGTTTTTTAGGGTAATTGGGCATGGGAGAAAAATGAAAACTAGGGCTCCAAATACTTTGTTTTAATGTTCTGAGCAGGAATGTACTGGCTACTTAAGGTCTTTAAGCAGAAGGATATACATCAAAGCAGTTCTTAAAATACTATTTGAGATATAGTTGTGTTAGATGTACTGTATTTTCAATTAAAACTGTGGTAACCAGTCTTCATGAAACCAGAGTTAATGTGATGGGGGCAAGTAGAAGTTGTATACAAGGGAGTGATTATAATAATGGACCTTGTGATTTAAAGCTTGGTGGAGAGATAAGTGAAAACTTTTTTTTTAAGATTTATTTATGCATACAAGAGCTGGAGTGTAGGCCAGAGTTGTTGGGGGTGGTGGTGAGAGAATTCACCAGAGACAGAGTGGGGAGCAAAACAGGCGGATTGACTGAAATAAACTGCTGAGGGGAGCAACAGGCGATCTGGGAGGTCTGCTGCACCATGTGGGTTAGCTCCCCTGTGGGGAGGTCAAACTGGTGCTACAATGGCAGCTGGGAGCTTCATAGTCCTGAGACTTAACCCCTTGTGCCACCAGGGACGTCCCATAAGTGAAGACTTTTGCTTGGAGATGGAGGGATGAGGGATCTAGTGAAAAGTTGAATCAATGAATTTTAGGTTCAGATGGGGTTCGAGAATTGTTGGAGTGGTAGTACTAGAGGGAATAAATTGGAAAAGATAGAAGATGGTGGTTGAAGAGTACAGTGTTTGAAATAGAGATTATAGAAGAACTGAGATGATTGGTAATGAGAGTGAAATGGCTAATAAAGAATGAGGACAAGATCATTATAGAAAAGAAAGTTAAATCACCAAGCACTAGGATGTTACATAAACATCTAATCTGGGTATTAGGATGGTAATATTGATTAGTTGTATACTGTCATGGTTTAATAAGTATCCTTACATTCATTCTTGTCTAATTCTTCCAGTAACTCAATTAAATAGAATAGGTAGATGGTAACTATAAATGGAGAAATTGAGGGCCAGATAAATGAAATATTAGGCCTAGTGCAGAGCTGATTTGGAACTCTTATCTGTTTCCTTTTCGTCTTGTAGTGGTAGTCTTTTGCTGTGGTATATAAATGGGCCTCTTTTGGAGATGAGGGTGTTACTGTCTATGGAAAGCAAAAGTTGTTTGTTTGTTTGTTTGTTTGTTTTTTAAAACATGACCCCATTTTCTACCCGTCAAGTAACTGGTAGGAAATAGTAGTAGGTTTATCATTAAATATTTTGGTGGTATAATTTATTTATGACTTCTTGCTGGTCTTTTTAGTATGTATAGATCTACCAGACAATTCAATTTCACTTCCCAAATATATCATTAAATAAGATAAAATCAATCCATTTTGTTTATCTATTCAATTGGAGAGGAGAATGACATTTCTACTATGAAATGTCACTATGAAAATAGGATACTATAAACTTATCCTTAACCAATACTGCATTAAGTATTTATTGAATATGTATTACATGCCAGACCCTGTGCCATTTTGGAGATACTTATTTCCAAGTAACCATCCAAAACAGGTAGTGGTATCCTATGTTTTATAGATGTGGAAACTGAGTCTTTGGGAAATTGAGGGCATATTGTAAACTCAACTTTGAACCTTTGTCTCTCCTAAGATGTAACTTTTCCTGTGATTCCTGATTGTCAAGTGTATGAACAGTATAATGGAATTCTTCCAAGCACAGGACAAACGTGGAAACTTCTCTGTTAACAAATTTAGCTGTGGTGATTGACTTTTAGTTGAATTTCCTTTTCTGTGATACATTGTACATGCTTGGTTTTCTGTGAATCAATGCAGAATTTTTGTCAAAATGTACGAATAGAGATCGATCATACCAGACAGTTGTAAAAGAAATATGAGTCCCAGAGGAATTCCTAACTACTCTCTTCCTTTTTGAATGCCTAAGCAATGTTTGCTGTATTTTGTATGCATTTCTGGAAAAAGGTTGATTTCTTCTATGGGATTTTAAAAAGTTAACTAGTTTTTTAGTGTAGTGCTTTTTTTGGAAGTCCTTTCTTGGTCTAGACAAATTACCCAGAAAATTTGATATGTCTAACAGGTGTACGTGTATTTTTAGATGAGTGTGTGATATGCTCAAATCCTTGACCCAGTGTAATGTGTTTTCAAGTTCTTAGTTATTTGCTGAGATTGCTAAACGATTATCTTTCCTACCAATTTACACAGAATTAAATTTAGTAAGTAAATTTATCCTGATCTCATCAGTGCTTTAAAATAGTCATGTATTACTTTGTACCTCTTTAAACCTCACAATCTATGCAGTAATGCTATAGTGTAATAATTTGGGTTTTACAACTGGGGAAACAGGGCTAGATCTAGAGAGAGGTTTGGTAATTTACCCAAGGTTATACAGCTAACAAATGGTAATGATTGATTTCTGATATCTCTGAAGGGATCTTTAGTTTTCATAGTCATATACTAAAAGTCATTGTAAATCAGAGTATATGATTAGAAAAACAATAGTGAAGGATTGGGAGATTCCAGGTGTTGGTCACAGTGGTGGTTCTGTCCATTTTCAACATTGAAATAAATTTTAAGTGTAGTAACAGAGTAATGCATGTAACCTCCCAGAATGTCCATTTCTTTTTGGATAAGCTTTTCCTCCTGGGGCATTTTCTTTCTGAGTTGTTTAGGACAGTACTAGAATTAGCTTAGTTTGTATGTGTAGGGGAAAGGGAGACAGACATGTTCTCCCATTCATTTGGTGAGAGAGGAGGATTAGTTTTGCTCATTGATGGAATATGAAGCTGTCCTGTTTGGCTCTGTGTTCCAAACTTTTTTTGTGCACGGGATGGCATCATGTATTTTGAATTGATGAAGTTCAAATTATGTTACTTGCATTGTGAGGTAGGGATACAATTAATATATATCCACTTAGTGACATCTGACAATCTCTAAGAGAATAATGGTTAATCCCATACAAACGATAAATTTTGATTCAAGAAATTTGGAGCAGAAAGAGACTTAATATTCAGCTTCATAAGCAGAGTGAGGGGCTAAAAGATAGGGCTAACATGAGTGGTACAATATACTGCCAAAGATAAAACTACTCTAAACTTGGCTTATACCAAGACTAGATGGGAAAAGTTAGGTGGGATTTAAAACTGTAGTCTGTATAATCCATGCACTAATTGATTAGCTAATAATATGTCAGAATCTTTGGATCTACCAACTTTATTGACTATGATTAATATTTTTCATTGTTTTTTTGTAATTATACTTTAATTAGTCCTCTAGGAGGACTGAAAGAATAAGAATCTTAAATATTGTGTTTTGCTATTTGAGAATATGAGCTGTTGGTTGTGATCTCTTTTGGCTGTAATTTCACTCTACTAATTAACTACCTAGTAATCATGGAAAAAACTGTAGGATTATGTGGATGCCATAAGCAGCACTGGTTAGCAATAACAGGATTCTACTTATGGATAAATTTAGGGCATTCCTGTCTGTTTATATTTAAATGATCGGCACAGCTAAATTTATAATAAACTTTACACATTTGCCTGTGCTTGAAAGTACAGTTACATACAGGTCAGCCAGATTCTAGTCATTTTGTAATTATGCATTCCTCAAGGTGAACGCCCTCCTCTTTACTCTTTCCCCCACAGCTGAAGGAAAGTCATCCTGGTGTGTGTATATTTTAAAATTCTTAGCACTTTTTTTTTTTTTTTAAGAAAAGTAAAATTTCTCCTGGGATCTGATCCTTTTCAGCGGATTCTTAAAATTTTTGATCAGCATAAATGAATATTTCAACTCCGAAAGCACATAGTGTTTGGAAAGGAAGATTTGATTTAGACATTGGAAATAAGTGTTCCAAGCAGTTATCATTAAAACTAAATTTTAGGAATTCTCTAACATAGGATCTGTGAATTTTCACTAGCATGACCATGTTGCAGTTATGCCTTTTGTCTTGATACAGTTAGTGTTAGCATTCCCTTTTTCTTTCAAAATGCCCTGGTTTGTATTATAACACTATATTATCATCCTAATCTAACGGGATTTGAGAGTTCTAAATGAGGTTTTGGAAGCAGGGTAAGGCAGAAAAAAAAAAACCTCTTCAAATCCCTGTTGAGTCCTTCAGATAATCAGAGGCTATACTGACTATTTTTGGAAAGAGTAATCTTTAATAAGTCTAAGGGCATCAGAATGACTTGAAAAATCTTCTGATGGGAAGAAAAGTGAGAAATAAAACATACGTTATCATCCCTACTGCTACTGCTCCTACTGGTGCTCATGCTACTACAGTTTGTGCCCTAGGGGGTTTAAAATCAATATATTCTTCCCTTTGTCTTTTTGCTTTTCTAGTACAATATTCAAAAGGGACAGATGGATCCAGAGGGTGAAAAGTAAGCCACTTATTTAACCTTCTCAAAGACATCACCATTTCCAATTCCATTGGGTTCCCTCAGAAATATATAATAAAGTCTTTCTTTTAAAAAAAAAAAGAAATATATATAATACACAAGTATTCTCCGCTCTGCCTTTTCAAATGGTAGCAGGCAACATGTTTTTTCAGCATTTTGCTTTTTTCCCCCTTAGTAATAAACTTTGAGATTATGCCATAACTAAAAGATTTGTTTTTATTTTAGACTAATTAAAGATCTGTAGAATGGTTTAAAAATAGTAGAGTTTTGGGAGCCACTCACTCGACTTTCCTCACTCTCCATATAATAACCATGATATAATTATCAACACTGACATTAACATTGACATTAATGTTTGCTCAGCCATAAATACCTTATTTAAATTATACCACTTTCCCCACTAATGTCCTTTTTCTGTTTGAGGATTTTATATAGGATTCTACTTTGATCACATTGTTATTTCTTGTTTCCATGTCTTTTGTGATAATGAGGTTTGGTTTGGTTTTTTTTTTTTTTTTTTACCAGTTCTCCTTTCTGTAGAGAATACTGCTTGAGAATTGTGGAGGCGAAGTTATTTTTTTAATCTTTGGATTTTGTATAGTGTAAAATAGGGGCAGAAATGGGACTAAGAGTCAGAAGCTTTTGTGAGTTTGTGACAGTCTCTACCAGTTTTCTTATTTATAAAATGAGGATGATTTTAAAATTCTCTAAATTCTACTAATTGCCAAATCCTGTATTGATTATCTTGAAAACTTGTTTTAGGATAAGGTTCTGAAGGTATTTTGTAAAACTAAATGAAACTGTACATATACGTGTATATGGAGTGATATTTACCCTTCCTAAAACTTAAAAAAAAATTAAACCTTTTACTTTAGGACAGTTTTAGATTTTGAGAAAGATTGCTAAAGCAGAGTTTCATGTATCTTCTTTGGCCACTTTAACGGCCAAAAAATACAGCCCTTAATTTTTTTTTTGAGGAAGGAGCTATCTAATCTTTAAGGCCGTTCCCTGCAACGTGTTTCTGTTTTTGATCTTATCCAAAACTTTACCCCCTCTTTAGAAAAAAATCCTAAAAGGGAGTTTTAAAAGGCAAATCTTATTTTACCACTCTCTTTCTTAAAAACCTCTATTAGAACCACACAGAGTAAATAATAGATCAGAGGATAGTTCCTGTGCCATACAAAGCCAGCTTTGTACCCTTCTACTCCCTCAGTGGGAGAGTCCCTGTAATCCTCCCCTGCACCTATCCCTCAGCTTAACTGAGATTCAGCTCATTCCGCTTTGAAGTATTGTCTGACACTGCTTCTAGTTTGTGAATTCCCAACTTTCTCTTTACAGCTTTGTTATGGCATTTATGTTGTATTCACTGATCACCTGTCTTTTCCTCTGTAAGTCTTTTAGTTCTTTAAGTCTAGGCACTCTTTATTCCATCTATATGTGCTATGCTAGGAAAGTTCCTAGTAGATGGCAGAAAATGAGTGACTATCATCTGCTGGGTTAGAGTAACATGTCTTTTTATGTAAATAAAAAGAAAAGAGGGCCTCCCTGGTGGCGCAACTGGTTCAGTCTCAGCCTCCGAAGCTATCCGCAGCCACTGCAGCACAGGTTTGATCCCTGGCCAGGGAGATTCCCACATGGCACAGCAGACCCCTAATTTTTCAGTCTTTTTAAGGGGATTTGCACTATTCAAATTATGCCGATAGTGTTTTTTTGTAAAATATTTTTCAAAGTAAGACATTTTGAGACTGAACTTGAATGCAGAACTTTAATCTTGTATCTAGATGTGTTTCCTAGTCCAATAGCCTCTGTCACAGGTAAGGAAACTGTACTAGCAACATCTTTAATTTTTTAGACCACTGTGCCTCCATTTACTAAAATGTATTTTTAAAAACAAGTGGTACGATGTCAAATTAAAACTTTTGCACAGCAAACAGAAATAAAGTAGATTTAATTTTTTTAATTTTTAATTTATTTCACTTTCCTAATGAAGCAGGGGTATTAAAGAAAAGCATTTTAGAGAGAACTTCCTAATTTGTCCACACTGATCAGCTGAATTGTTTGACTTGTAGTTGTAGCGACAACTTGCTTGATTATGGTCAATAGATGGCATTATTCAGGCCTTTCTAGGCAGATCATTTGAAGAATAGCTGCATGTGGCATACTTTGAAGAGGTGTGTTTTTGAATTCCTTGAAACTTGGGAGGTAGCAATTGATGATTTAAAGTCTAATGTTCTAGTTAAAAGTAATGTTGCCAACATCAGGGCCTCCCTGGTGGCGCAAGGGGTGAAGTCTTAGCACTGTGAAGCTATCAGCAGCCACTGCAGCATGAGTTGGATCCCCAGCCAGGTTGCTTACTCATGTGGCACAGCAGACCTCTCCTTCTTGTCTCACTTGCTGCTCCCCTCAGCAGTGAATTTCAGTGGATCCGCCTCTTCTGCTCCCCACTTTGTCTCTGGTGAATCCTCTCACACACACTCCCACTTCTGGCCTACATCCCAGCTCTTGTCTGCATAAATAAATCTTAAAAAAAAAAAAAAGCAATGTTGCCAATATCAAGTAATATTGTAATAGAGATTTTTATTTGCCTTCTATTGTTTTGACTTTCTTTAGTATCAAAAATTGAATACAGTATTACTTTTATGAAAAAGTAAAACACAGTATGACCCTTTGTATGTTTTTACAAGTCTAAGTTTGTGCTACAGTTTCAGTTTTTTACTGAAAAGAATTAAAAGCTAAAAATAACTTCATTTGGTTAGATTGTCAATAATTTCAGCATTGATTGCTTTTGAAAAATAACTGTAGTCTTGTTTTTTCAGGGTAATCATTTTGATCAATATGAAGAAGGACATTTGGAAATTGAACAAGCGTCACTTGACAAGCCTATAGAATCGGTAAGATCATCAGTACTTAATTTTGGGTCATAGCCTAGTTAGTTAGGTAGTGTTCGTGTGACACTTGATGTGAATGAAATAAAACTTATTAATAACTTACAGTACAGATTAGACCTATTTGCATGCCCTACAGTAATCAAATAGGGTTTAGGGTATAACCTATTATTTTATCTTGGGAAATCAATTTGAAAAATCTAGAAACAGTTTAGATTTTTGGTGGAAAAATATCATTTTGGCCCATACTGGTGCTCTGTTAAAGATAGCAAGTTAAAGTTTAGTGTTTTTTTTTGTAAATTGAATAAAGGAGTAAAATGTATTTTGATCCTTTAAAAAATTTCACCTTTCCTGGGCAACACAATCATGTGTGAAATGTTCCAGTAGGAACAGTTAAGGATAACACATTTTATTTACCAGACTCTTGTGAAACATGGTAAATTTTGTTTCTGTAGCTTAAAAGATGTCTGGTTTTTGTCAAAATTGATTCTAGCTCTTCACGCGGTTTAGTTTGGGATATTGATACAAAGCAATAGAACAAGGAGATTTTTTTCCCGACTCTTAATTAAAAAAAAAAAACCAAAAGCTTAATTTTTGAACATCATTTTCGTTTTTAAAAGTCCATTATTTTCAGATTACACAGTCTGTTGTTAAAATGTCTAAACTTGTCAGTATTGTCAATATTTAATATTTGTGCTTGAATGTACATTTTCACTAAGGGTTTCAGTGAGTTATTGGTAAGCATGAGTGAAAAATTATCAAAGAGGGAATTTTATAGCAGTCAAGATCCCCTCTCCCCCTTTAAGAAACACTAGCTCCTTCTCTCTCAGGAAAATAAGGTAATTTAGAGAGCACAGATATTTTAATTTAGTCTTTATTTTCAAAACTGTAACATAGTAAAGGATCAACATATATTTATGTTCCTAATTAGGTTGGTGTTGTGTGTGTTTGTGTGTATGTTTAGATGTTTACAGAAATTTACACAACTTGGGGTGTTCGACATTTTTCTTCCACAGCAGTTGGCCCATATTAGCTAAGCAGCCATGATCTGGTTTGTATTGCACGGTCTGCCTTTTTTTTTTTAATTTCTTCTCTAGGGTTTCTTTCTCCCCCACCTCCCCTTCTTATTTCTGTTCTTCTGGTCCAGTGAACACTGCATATAGTACCTTCTGTCTTAATGTGCTGGCATGATGCTAGACTTAGGCATGGCAGTAATTGATGACGCATGTGATAATGCTGCAGAGGGAGAATTCACATCTGATGTTGTGCTGAAAGCCCAGTCTTGTGTTTTGAAATATGGATAAAATGCCAGGCCCACTTAATTAAAAATTAGTGAAGTTTTTGCCTTGTTAGAAATTATCACAAGGCAGAATTTTACAGTGAAATCAGTAAAGGCAGCTAGATCACTATTTTTTTCCATTCCAATTTAAATGTTTCTTAGGGTCAAAGTTTTCAAGAACTATGAGAGGCAGACTCCAGAACCATGGGGGTCTCCTAAGTTACATGGTTGGTTACTATTCTTACATAAGCGATACCTCTGTAGGTACTGTACCTTTCCAATAGCAGGATATTTAGTTAGACCAGATCTGCAGCCTAGTTTTCAGTATTACTATACTCAATAAAGATTTTTTAAAGCACTAAATGAAATGATAGTTAACCTTTTTAAGCCTTTTTTTAGGGCTACATTTTAAGTTTTGTTTTTTTTTCAATCATTCCTTTGGCTTATGAGACCAATGTTCTTTCTTCTCTCACACTGTCCAGGATTTTTTCCAGTTCATATCATAGACAGAATACCATTAGAAGAGTAATCTTCTGAGTAATTATTGTTGAGTAATCTCAGTGAGTAAGAGTGGAATTGATACATGCCTTCTTTATTAAATAGTATCTTCTCCACAAAATAGCAAATGATACAATATACAAATTGGATATTTAATTCCTTTTATAAATACATGCATATGCAGAGATGTGTATTATACTTCTAATGAAAATTTACTCCTATAACACATAAATATATACATTATTGTGATGTGGTCATTTAGATAGTAAGAGGAGCTTTATCGCCTACGTAGTGTGAATAGAAGCAGGACACACAGATGGGAGAGATTTTATTTTTGTTACCAAATATTTGATGATAAAGGTAAACCTTTAAAAGAAAAGACTTAAAAGAAACTCCTAAAATGATTGGCATCAGTGTAGGTGGTATGCTCTCCTACCACCTGAAAAAGAAGTCTCCTATCAGGTAAGGAATGTCCACCAAACAAGTAGGTAGTAGTTACATAGCTGGCTATATTGAGCTATCTTGTTCTGAGGGGGAAATGGTGTTGCTTCTAACACACAGAACGAGACTGTACTGAATTAAAATCTTTCTCTGCAGCAATATCTATTGAGAGGTGCTGACTGTTTTGCTACAGCATGCAACTCAAAAGTGGCTGGAAATATGCAGCTTTGGGAGTCTACAGATCATTGCAGGAGCTAAAGGCCTAGTCATTTTTTTTTTTTTAAACAAAGGTAATCAGCTGGTAACCATGGAAGTCTCTGCACAGGTTTGTGCCAAGAATATGCCTGTGTGAAAGGTCATTGTGAGCATAGGATTAAGGTCATTTTGCTTTGTAATAGGGTAAATTTTTGCAAACTGTCAAGATGGAAATGAGATACAAAGACGCAATAACACACGATTTCAGTAAACTTCTAAGACCTAGATGTTAGTGAGATTTTACAATTTCAATTTCAGTCAGCAAATGTCGAAAACACATCAAAATCCAGCATTAAAAAGCATTTTATAATCTTTGTTGTAAAGTTTGATTCCCCCTACTTTATTTCAGCCAACCAAATAACTTCAGTGAAATTTCTGGTCAAGCATAAATCACCATTCTAAGAAAATGATGGAAAAAATTGCCAGATAACTTGATTAGCTTAATTAAAGAGGAGATGGAAAGTATTAGCATTTTATCCTTATTACAGAATCTTTTTGGAACTTGAATTTTAAGTACTGTTCAGGAGCCTTTTAGGTCCCAGATTTTATATATTTATTACCTCTACATATATAAAGATAAAATATTGAGAAAACAAATAAAACTTACTCTAAACTTAGAGCCCAATCTAGGATTCCTATATAATTTCAAGAATTAGTTGGTGTGATAAAGGATATGTGATACATTATGACCTTTACCATAGACCATGAGAAATCATATGGGAGAATGATTATAAGCTAGAGAAGACAAAATGTCTGCATCACAGACTTAAAATATGTTGTCATTGTTGCAATTGGAACTATAACTACTCATCAGCCATTATTTGGTTTTGTTCTCCCTGACTTATTGAAAACCTGTCTTTAATAGTAGTCATGTCGACTAAGCAGTTTTTAGAAATTATCAGTTTTTAGACTCCAGTTACCGATTTTTAGTTTGCTCATGTAGGAATTTAGAAATACCTGTGTAATTGGATTTTGTCATGTTGCATATCTGTTTAGATCTGTGGACTCCACTAGTTCCAAACTGTAACTCTATAAGTCTGCTGATTTGACATTTAGCAGTGACCATATGTGGACTGCACTATAAATAATGTGCTTCTTGGAGCTGAATGGTGTAGCATTACTATATGGCTTTTCTCTCTAGTTTTCATTGTGTCATCTGTAGTGAGCTCTAGAATTTTGTTTTGGGAATTTTTACAACTTGTTTGCATGGGTTCACCTGGTAGCATTTGATTTTTGCTTATAGAGTCTTTAATACACAATCAGCAAAGCTTACAATCCACTCAAGAGACTTACCATTTTTGTCACTGTTGAAAATGGGCTAAATAGTGTAAAATTGAGTGTGGCTGTCAACTGAAGGAAATTCAGTATGGAATTAATATTAATCCAGTCACTAACATAACTCTAAGTACAGTTTTCTCTTGAGACATGATATTCTATTTCCTGCTATAAAAATTTGGAATCAGCCCCATACAATAAGGTAAAATTTTATCTGTGTTTTGGCAGACTCCCATTATACAGATTGATAGTGCTATTGCCAAAATGATTGTTGTTACTGTGATGGTATATAGCTCAATGGAGCAAAGAAAAGTTTCCTGCTTGAAATTTAATAAAAATTGTTGAGGAATGGCTGAAACAATGAGTTTTTGTTTTTTGCTGGTACTGTGTTTTCAGTATGTTGGCGGTTTTTAATGTATCTTGCTTTCAAAGATCTTCCCATTCTCACATATGTAATAGGAACAGGATAAAATGTGGCATTTAAATTACAGATTTAATTTCAGAAATAGAAATTGTTTTCAGAAAAAGAAAAAAAGGTCATCTGAGGTAGTCTAGGTGAAAAAGTTTGTATTTTCAGTTCCGCTTCATGATTTAACCAGAATTAAGAAGAATTTCATGCCCAACCAAAGAAAATACCACACTGCCACCATTTTGGCATCTTGAGTACAGAATTAACACTAGATTGTGGAAAACTTCAAGAATCATGTCGAAAACTAGCTTTTTGCCTGCTTCCCTTGGACAGAATTCAGTTGCTTTAATAGTTTATGTATTTCCCTGCAGTTCTTCTATGTGCATTTAAATCATAAACAACTTACACTGTCAGGCCTCTTTGTTAGTTATAAATCATACTGTTATAAAGAGGAAAAAATCCAATCATCTGTTTTTGGTTAAATGAAATTACAAGTAACCCCAAGTTATATATTTTGTTTCAAGATAAAAAAAACTCAGATTGTTTAGTCACTATTATATGGCTGAAGTAGTAAATAGTTGCTATTTTATAAATTAGTGCCCTCATGTCTAGATTACCTGTTTGGGCTGTAAATTACTTACTTAACTGTTTTATAGGTAACATCCATTGGGATAATTGGCAGAATCACAATTCTAAACAACAGAGACTTGTTTTCACAGGCTGGCTATTAATTGAGTTCCTTGTTCTTATACAAGTGAAAATTCAGTGACCATTTTGATCAGTTCAGAGGCAGACGAGTCTGCTTTGTTCAGCTTTATAATAAGGTATTTTGGTGTGCATTCCTTGTATTACCCATTACTAAGCCTATTGGATTTTTGACCAGCGTTTATACATTTTTCCCTTTTTTTTTATTGTAGGAAAAGGGACTATTCTGAATACTAGCTCTTGCTGCAGAGCTGCAGAGCTGCCTTCCCCACAAAACCAGGTTGTTTTGAATTATAGGAAAGGTCCATATTTTCTATATTAGTCTTTCACTTACCCAGGAGCTTGTTGAGGGGAAGAGGTTCTGGGAGATATGTCTGCTGTTTTTGTTACCTTTGTTACTGTGACAATGACATGTAGCATGTTAATGATTTTAATATAGCCCCCTGCCATTTCATTTCCTATTACATACTTAGAAAAGTAAGCATAATCGAAGAACAGTTTTTACCTAAATTTTTGGAAGAGAAATGCCACTTATATTTTGTATCAATAGCTTTTTTTAATGAAGGTGACGGCCATCTTGAGTGGTTTTGTAAAAGTGGTGCTAATGTGTATAATCCTAAAATTTTCTTTTTTCTCCCTCCCCCTTTAACATTTGCTTTTCCTTTCACTGTTGTCAGTCACAACACGCTGCTCTTGAAACTCTCAGCTGGTCTTGACTCGTGAATTTACTTATGCTTTCACTCTTCTTTAATAAATACATTAATTGCAAGCAGTGAATTGAAAACAAGACAAAAAAAAATCGACCATTAGTGATTGGACAGTTTCTTACTTTGTGTTACATTTAACTGTTCTTTTGACAGCCCAGTTTTTAAAGCCAGGTTCGTATGGAAATGCTTTCACTCCACTTGCACTGCTTTTGGAAATAGCATACTGCTTCATCTGTCTGTTTATTTTAGTGCATTCATAATATAACACAGTCAGCATAATGTCTCATCTCCACTTAGCCTAAGATTGAGTTTTCTTAATTAAAAAAGGGGGGGCAACAATTTTTGTCAGCATGATTTAATACCCTAAATCTATGTGTAAGTATAGTTATACCATTAGTCTGTTAAAAGGCTAAACAGTAATTTACTCAACCACATGTTCTTAGTCATTCTGCTATCCTTGTCCTTTCCATAATTACTGAGTTGTAAGCGTTATGATGTGAAATAAAAACTTTATGTACAGGTAAGTTAATTTTCTTGGTACTATAATAAAGGCCCTTTTACCTTTTCTACTAACATTAATTGTATCAAGATAATTTTTTTACAATAATTTATAAATAATCGTTAAGTACAGATTGAGGGGATGCTTTCCCAGACCATTCAGTTGGGAGGAGAGAGGGAAGAAGAGACTTCAGTGTGAACTAAGTCTTGTAATGTATAATAACATAGGAGTCTTCACTGGGGATTACATGAAATTTGTACTAATTCTTTCAGTCCCTAGCAAAAGAGAGGATTTCTTTTGTGCATTAATGACTTTTAGTATATTTGTACTTAAAATGTTTGTTTTAGACAAGTTTTTCATTATTGTTTGCCTCATTTGTTTTTAAAAAGTATCCTGATCTTTACCCTGATCAGTTTTCTAATTTGCATGCTGTCATAAACTTACAGAAGGGAATTGTCTGTTAAAAAACAATAAAACAGAGCATTGAACAGGCCTAATCCCCCCTTCTAACTTCCTGTCAGAGAAGATAACAGTAAAATATTTTTTTATTATTTTTTCTTATAACTCCAAAGAACATTTAACATTGAATATGGAGTTGGAAGATAAAAAGCAATTTAATATAAGATGTTTGATTTTAATTTAGAGATTTATAGTTTTGTTAGCTCTATAAATTGATTTCAAGAGATTTTGGTGATACCAGATTAATATTATAAATTGATTTAACTGCATATAGAACACGTTGTGGTTATAATTTTAAGTGTTTTCTTTTGGCTTTGTCTCTACGGTATTTGTAAAAGGTAAAGAATTGGTCAGAGGTTTGCAGAGGCTTCTAAGATCTTGAACCCTTAGACTAAAGCTGACATTTAATTGTTGTTTCTGGTGTCTTTTCATATAATTTACATTGCAATACCTTTTCCCAGTGTGCTCCTAGGAAGATGAGACATTATGTATATTGGTTTTCCCCCCCTCCATGCACTAATGGTTCTTTACTGTTAACTTATTGCTAGGCCTGTTTCATTCTAACATTTTAGCATTTTTGTTAGATTACATGTTGAAATGCATCACTCAGTCTGTGCTTGAGCTCATTTTATTTTTCTGTTTAATCAATTTAATTTGTTTTACTAACCTCACTGTTTTTTTCAGTTTAATATTGGCTGCATGCTAATTAAATATTTATATTTTTTATATATATTAAAAAACCAATCAAGTCTAGCCTGGATTTTGCTCTGATTGTGTTTTCATTTCTAGTTGGGGGGGCAGACTTACACTTACAACTTACTTTGTATCATGAAAATCTGACACATAAACAAAATAACTAAACACAGTATAGATTTTCTTTCAAAAAAATTAAAAGTGGTGCTGTCTAGGTGGTGGATATGATTGTATAAGAACCTTGATTTTATGCTTTTTAATGTTAGTTTTAAACTTCATGAATGTATTCTTCCCCCCTTTCCCCTTCCCTTTTTCCTCCTTTTTAAAGTGTTATATTCAAAAAGTTGCCCAGCACACCATCAGAAAGGACCCTTATCCCATATGTTCTTCCCATATAAAATAGTAGCCAGCATTTCTTTTTACATTAATGTCCCTTTTATTGGGCACATTTACCCTGTTGTTAGCACCTTTTTGCATGCATATATGTAGAATTATCTCTTGTTCATCACTTGTTTAAATGTCACTAGGAAGGGAAGAATATATTATTGGAATATTTTTGGTTTGTCTCTCTGTTCTGTCTGTCAGGATAATATTGGACATCGCTTACTCCAGAAACATGGGTGGAAGCTGGGCCAGGGATTGGGAAAATCTCTTCAGGGTAAGTTTTAAATGTATGAAAGAAAGAAAGAAAAATACTACTTTTAATGTAGATCTTGTAACTGAATATATTTGTCTTTTGTTAACATTTGGGTGTTTTCCCTTGCCTTTCTCCCCCTAGAGTAGTCTGTTTTTCCTAAAATTTTATTTTAAACCACTATTAAGCTAATAACTTGCAAGAGTAAGCTGCTGTGTCATGAAAACTTTCTGATCAAACATTTGTGTGTGGCTCAACCTGTTTTAAATGTTTTGGTGGAGGTGATGTGTGGGAGGTAAAAGAATTACCTAGTATCAGAGTGTGTTTTGTTTGTGACATTTAGTGATACTGTATTGTGGCTTCAGTATCATACAGGAACCATACAACAGCAGTTTGATTTTTGCCATAGGAAATTCTCCTTGAAGCTGGTGATTGCTTTCTTTTTCTCTGCAATCAGAATCCATGCAGTAGTAGAAAAATTAACCAACAATGGAGACAAAGGTTTTATTTACTAGGGCTCTTTGAGCAGAGAGGCCATTTCTCAGGTTCAGATCAGGTTCTGGAAAATGTATGACTTTAGTGTTTCCATTGCATTTTATTTTTTCTTTTAACTATACCAATCATTTGGATAAAAATAAAATACCAGCATTTTTGCTTCCAAGTTCTTGCTAGTTTGGAAAATAATTCCATTCACTTTTTATCTCCCTCACATTTAAGAACTGAGGTAATGCTACCTCAGAAATGATAGGACTCATTGCTCTTTCTACTACATCTGGCCATGGAGGGTCTTTACTGTTTAAAGGGATTCTTAGGGAGAGCTATACTTTGCTGACTAAGTTTTTGAATTTTGGAAATAAATTTGTGCTTTTTTTTTTTTTTTTAACTATACCTCCTTTATTGAGGGTAACAACCAAAAAAAACCCCAAACATGTAAAATCCCGGGGTGCTAGAAATATAAACTCAATTTGTTAAAGTTCAAGCTTGTCCAGACCCTGGTCACAAATTCTAGTGAGGTGCAGTGAGCACCAAGTTAGGGAGAGGGAAACAGGAATGAGGTCAAGAAAAAGAGTGGGAAGGGCCTCCTTGGTGGCACAGTGGATTAAGCGCAGTGCTGTGCAGCGTGAGTTCGATGTCCAGCCGGGGGGATTCCCATATGGTGCAGCAGACCTCTCCTGCCTCGCCCACTGCTCCCCTCAGCAGTGTATTTCAGTCAGTCTGCTTGTTCTGCTCCCCACTTTGTCTCTGGTGAACCCTCTCACTGCCCCGCACCACTGGCCTGCACCCCAGCTTGTATGCAAAAATAAATAAATCTTTAAGAAAGAAAAAGAGTGGGAAGAGGGGCCTCCCTGGTGGCGCAGTGGGTTAAGTCTCAGCACTGTGAAGCTCTCCGCAGCCACTGTAGCACTTTGAGTTTGCGCCCCAGCCAGGGAGCTGACCCACATGGCGCAGCAGACCTCTCCTGTCTCACCCACTGCTCCCCTCAGAAGTGTACTTCAGTAGATCTGCCTGTTCTGCTCCCCACTCGGTCTCTGGTGAATCCTCTGACCCCCTCCCCCACATTCTGGCCTACACCCCAGCTCCTATGTGCATAAATAAATAAATCTTTAAAAAAAGAAACAGCATGGGAAGAGGTCCCCTGTAGACCCCCAGTGAGCACCCTCACTGTGGTACCTCTGCCTTCCAGTGACAGTAAGGACATACCAGATGCTGTCCTTTTGACCCCCTCCCCCACCCCACCTCTGGCCAGGCTTTGAGGGCCAGTGCCAAATGGTTTTACCCTCCCTTTGCTCCACCCTTACTTGCTCAGGCTGCTAGCCTTACTCTTCTCTTCCTCCACATTCTTCTGTGTGGTTAGTAGTAGGTTAGGATACTGATAAGGTGTAGTGAGCCTGGGTGCCAGGGCAGGTGCAGGGTTGGAGATGGAATGAAGGAAGGGAAAGAAGAGTTGTCCAAGGTCCTTCCTCCCTTCATGGGATCCCAAACTACAACCAGCTCCTTTTATGGCCACCCGGATATGAGAAAGTGCGCTGTAGTCATAAGCAGCTATCCTGGAGACCTGCTGCAAGTTGGAGGGTTCGCTGACTAGCATTTGGTGAGGCTAGCTGGTGACAGATGGCCGTGGTGGCAGCTTCTTCCAATGGCTCAGGCTGCTGATCAGCATGGCCAAGCTGGTGCTGTACTGCCTTGCCCGGTCCATGTACTCATGCTCCGTCCATGTGCTGGGAGTCTGCAGCAGATATATCAGTGATGTTGCTTGCTGTCTTGGCAAGGATGGAGGAGAGCAGGACTTGCTCTCTGGGTAGGCAGAAGGCAACCTATGGTAGTTGGGCTCAGTTCTGTTGGGGGGCTGCTAGGCAGAACTGGCATTGGCTCTTCTGGGTCCTGTTCAGAGTCACTGTTCTTGCTGCTGTAACTGCACCCCATGGCTGGGGTCAGGCAGGGTGCTGAGACCCTTCGCAGGAGGGACGGTGGCCGTAAGGAGCCCTTCTGGTCGCATGAATTTCTGCAGTTTAAATGGGAAGTAAAGTGTGTGTGTTAAGAGGCACAATCAGGGTGTTAAGCAGGATATTTCAGTCTTTAAAATCTTAGCTTTTTAAATTATACTTGTATAAGTTCTGTTCATTGGTAACACAGACAAGATAATAAATATTTTAAATTAGTATTTATTACTGAGCATTTACTTACTCTTTGGGGAAGTTAGATTCGGTTACAACTAAACGTGTTTTCCCAGTGGCACAAGAGCTCATTGCAAACAATATAAGAATACAATTAAGAGCAATTTGTTTGGCATAGATCATAGATTTTGTAAGAGTCAAGAAAAGAGGGTAATTAGGACTGAAATAGAATTGACTTTTTGATAGAATTTGCCCCAGTGATTTGCATAGTTCTAAGTGTTGGATTGAATTGTATGGGAGTAAAGGCACAGAAGAAAGTCTGAAGACTGTATTTGTTCTTTTCCTACTACTTGAGACTGACCTTCCTATTGTTACTCTTTGTTACAGGGACAAGAATTTAGGGACAATTCACAGTGGCTAGCAAATCTGTTTGAATTCTAGATTTTTCACTGTAAACATCAGGCATTAAAGCACAATTAGAACCTGCTTAAAGAGAGAAAAAAGTGCACCTCCCTGGTGGTGCAGCGCTTAAGCACTGCGCCTGTGGAGCTGTCAGCAGCAGCTATGCGAGTTCGATGCCCGGCCAGGGAGATTCCCACATGGCGCAGCAGACCTCTCCTGCCTCACCCGCTGCTCCCCTCAGCAGTGTATTTCGGTCGATCTGCCTATTCTGCTCCCCACTCTGTCTCTGGTGAACCCTCTCGCCGCCCCACACCTCTGGCCTGTACCCCAGTTTGTATGCATAAATAAATCAGTCTTTAAAAAAAAAAGGGAGAGAGAAAGAAGTAAATGGATACTCATTTTTTTTGGGTAATGGAAAATTCAAATTATTTTATTCTAAGAGTACTGTAGAATTTTAATTCTCTTTAAACTTTGAGTTCCTTGAAAAGAAGAATTAGACTTTATATTTTACCTCAATCTCCACAGGAAAGGGCATATAGTAATCACTCATTAACTTGTACATTCATCACAAGGGAAATTTTTTTTTTAAAATATATTTTTATTGTTATTTATGTCTTTTACATTTTGTATTCCCCTCGGGTAGCCCACCACCAATTCATCCGTGATCCATCTCCATGGTCCCTTGTGTTCTTTTCTATTCCATTTTGTGCCCTTTTCCTCCCCCCCCCCCCCCCCCCCCCCCCCCCCCC